>JASPKZ010006996.1:0-35387 GCA_030220185.1 Diploptera punctata | reverse complement strand
TCACACGTAGAAATTCATTATATAATGGAAATAGACAGCTAATGACAAATGAGGGAAATTTTGAGGAAGTGGCTGAGTTCAAATACCTAGGAACAATAATCCACAAATATGAATGAGACGCAGAAAGAAATTAAACATAGGCTCAATTCTGGAAATGCGTGCTATTATGCATTGCAGAGACTCTTGATGCCCCAACTCCTTTCAAAAAACGTTAAACTGAAAATATATAAAACTATTATTCTACCAGTTATATTATATGGGTGCGAAACATGGACTCTTAGATATAATAATGTTCCTATAATATATGTGTAATTATTATAATATTTATAAAGTTTCCGGTTGGCCTCAAATTTCTTTTTTAAGGGAGGAAAGAAGATTATAGGTATTTGAGAATAAAGTACTTAGGAAAAATTTTGGACCAAAGAGAGATGAACAGACAGGTGAATGGAGAAGACTACATAACAATGAACTACATGGTCTTTATGGGAAGCCGGATATAATAACAGTTAAATCTCGTAGACTGCGATGGGCAGGACATGTTGCACGTATGGGGAATGAAAGACTTGCATGGAAGCTTCTTGTAGGAAAGTCAGAAGGAATTGGCAGACCAAGAATGAGGTAGGAGAATAACATTAACTATGATTTGAGGGAAGTAGATTATACAGGAAATGTTTGGAAACCATTAGCTCAGGATAGGGATGTATGGAGAGCTTATGTCCGCGCGGCCATGAACCTACGGGTTCGATAGTGCCAAAGAGTAAGTAAGTAAAAATCTTTATTGTGAATGAGTTTGTTCATATTCTACAATATTTTGGGATGTAGCACTTGAAAATCTTTTTTAATAATCCATATAGCACTTTGGGAAGCAGATAAATTTAATTTTCATGTGTCGTATCAAATTATTCATTGTTCAATAAACGTAATTTGCAAAAATGTAATTTTAACATACGTTAATATGTATTTATGATTTGATTGTTGTTAGTCGAGTTGGTGATCAACTGCTTATAGAGTTCAATACTTCAAGAAACATTGCTCTAACACCAAAACAGCAAATATAAACTGCTTTTAGAGTGCAGGAGAACAATATCACAATATTACTGTAAGCATGTAGTTCCAAAAGCATCTGTTGAAAGAAGTAACTAAACATGTAGTGAATAGTATAAATGCATTACAAAATTAAAAACATAGATGTTAAATTTTGGGCAGACGAGGTTAGGAGAGAACTGCAAAAGATTGGGATGGGTTGGATATGGGTAAAAGGGACCGCAAATCGCAAAAACGTGTGGAGAAAAATGAGGAGGAGGTACTTAGATATAAACCAACAAGATACTTTCGCCGAATGTACAGGAAAACGCTCACTGTGTTTACAAAGAGACCTAAAACACGTCTGGGGAAAAGAATCTTATATACTCAACCTAGGATTTAAAGAAAGATCAGGGCTTGCTTGGTTTAGGCTAGGGGCATGGAAATTTCTAAAAATTAGCGACGATCACGATATGCGAATATGTCCAATGTGCGGGAACTTTGAAGATGAGATACATATATTGAGAAAATGTAATGATTTAGAATATTGGAGACATCAGTTTTTACCGGAAAGATTTCTAAAATCAAATCGGGAAAGATTGGCATGCTACGAGTTATTGGTAAATTCAGAAAATTGGATAAACTTGGGTAAATTTCTGGACAAAACGCGGAAAATAAGAACAACACTCATTCATGAATAAATATGTTATCAAAATGCAATAACATTAATTCTTAATAATGATATATAAATTAATTAATGTATAATGCTATTGTGTTATTATTTAATTGTAATATTACTGTGTTTTCTTTATGTAATTGTAATGTTATTGTTTTTTAGTGTATAATGCTATTGTGTTATTATTTAATTGTAATATTATTGCGTTTTCTTTATGTAATTGTAATGTTATTGCTTTTTTTTTGTTGTTTATTTTTCTTCACACTAGTACCAATTATTACTTTATTGTAACGGACTGTCAACAGCACGTACGGCTTACTGCCCGTGCGACCCATATTTGTAAATAATATTGTAAATATCTTACTTTTTGTCTAATAAAGTCCTACTACTACATTTTAAGGAAATTATGCAATTGTTTTTTACTTGATCGATGTTTTGTTCTTTTTTAATGGATTTGTAATTTGATAGCTTTTCCAAACAACAATAATACAGAACAACAATGTAACAGACTTACTATGCAAAATATTAAAATGTATATCTAGCAGGTACCGTCGTCATCAATTAGGTTATTTGTTTCTAAGTTTTAAAAACAGCAGGCCTTTCGGAAACCGGCTTCCATCATCAGCAGAATGTGTTACTATCTGTTGGTGTTTTAAGACGTTTTTGACATCAGCGGCCTTCCAGCGACGCCAGTACTGAATTCAATAGCTACCGACGAAGCTGGAAGGCCACTGATGTCAAAAACGTCTCAAAACAATAGTTATTATAATTGAACATTTGTTCTGATGATGGAAGCCGGTTTTCGAAAGGCGTACAATTTTTTAAAATAAAAAAAATGGAAGTTGAGGATGACATTTGCCAGGTATATATTTTAATATATTTATTTTGTGACTATTTACCTCAACAGAAATTTAATATCAATTTTATCAGTATAGACTTGCTATATTTTTATGTCATATAGGGATACAAAAGCAATTCATAGAGAAGGATATGAAACCCAGCAGCGAAAATAATTTTGTCTATGTCAGAGTACGCTTTGAATGAATTCACGCTACTAACTGCTAAAAAATATTGTAATAAATTTAGCAGAGAAGGGTTTTTGTTTATGAAATACGTTTTGCCAGACTGCTAACTAGTAAATTTTACACTGCTAATAAGTAAATACTAAAAAGAAAAATTTCGTGAAACAGTCTCCAGTTTTTATATAATTTTTACGCTTTTGAAATGCCTTCAATATTGTAATAATTAACGATTTTTAGATAAAAATCAATTCCAACTGAGGAAGACGGGAATAAAAAAAGGCATATATTATTTTTTTTAATTTAAAATGTTGACTCCGTAGAACTAGGACTCCCGACCTCTTGATGTATTGCTTTACCAACAACGCAACAGCGTGCCTACTAAATAAATCCTATTGTAACATAAATAATAGTCCTAAACACTTTACTCTCATAATATTTACTGTACATCTCATCTTTGTTTTGGAAAAACTAGATAATTTTGCTAATTGATAACTGAAGTCATAAATTCAAAATTATAAATATTCAATTCGGTATTGGACATAGCCTACATATGCATCCAAATTTGGTTCTGAAGAACATACGGCACCTTTCTGCATTGTTATAGAAATAAATCACAATTTAAAATACACCAGAAAAGACAAATTGCTATTGCAGACAGTAATCATCGATCTGATTTATGTATGGGTCTATATTCTTATCTTGGTCAAACATGGGTAAGTAATGGGAAAAAGTTAATTACAATCTGACATAAAAAAATACTAAATATCGCCATTACCACAATATGAAACTTTCAAACATAGAATTACGGTGAAAAAAAAATCCAAATATATCAGAGTACACCGGTCACGTTGTATCACTCGGTATCACTGTCGTCAATGTTTAGCAGCATTCGAAAACCTAAAATAACTTTCATAACGTAAACTAAATATAGGTAACCTCCCCAAATTCTAATCTAGGATACCAAAATGCATTGGAACGTTAAGAAAAAAATGTTGTAGCACATAGTCACGAATGCTGTCAATACATGATGAATTATAAAATAAATAACCTTGAAATTATTGCAATCCTTAGAATTATATATATATATATATTATAATACACTAGCTAATACCCGGCGTGCGCTGCTACGACGAAATCAGTGAAAATTAATGTGCTTTTATGTTTAGTTGAATAAGTAAAAGTTAAAAATAATTATACATTTATATTTTTTTAGATATCCCGTGCTGATTACCCGGCATTGCCCGGGAATATACGTATCCCGATCTCCTTGACATAAATTAGCTGTAATACAAAAATTAATGTGTTTTAAGTTTAGATAAATAAGTATAAAGAAAATATTTATATCGTCATTATTTTAGATATCCCGTGCTGTTTACCCGGCGTTCTCCGGGATTTTACTCATCCCGATCTTCTTGGCATAGATGAGCTGGAAGACAAAAATTAATGTACTGCTTATGATTAGTTAAATAGGTAAAACGAAAAATAATTATAAATGTATATCATAATTATTTAAATATCCTCCGTGCTGATTACCCGGTGTTGCTCGGGAATCTATTTATCTCGATCTTCTTGGCATACATAAGCTAAAAGACAAAATTCGTTATTGTGAGTTATCCGTAAAAGAATACCCGCCATGTGCTGCTACGCTTGCACAGGAATCTACGTACTTGTCTCGATCTTCTTGGCATCAATGAAAGTCAAAAATGGTTATTGTGAGTTATTCGTAATATGCTGTCAATGGTTTTTTTGTAGAGCTTTTTTCGATACCGGTATTCAATTCTGTGTACATTAGTTTTGTGTATTAGTTATGGTTTAGGCAGTGTAAGCCATTTAACCGTCCAAAGAGCTACTTTTTTTTCACGTTTTCCACTACTAAGGGTGATTTTTAAGGTTGTAGGATTTGAGTATCACACATCTCTTATAGACTATGTTCATCCCGGGCCTGAAAATTTTCAAAAAAGACCCATCACAATCGGATCAACGGTATGGCCGAGCATAAAGTGCGAGCAAACATACAAACAAACATTCATATTTGTATATTAGAAGAGATCGCTCAACTGCACTTCTATTAGCGCTTGATTTTCAGTTATATTGTTGTAAAATATAGCTCTTCTTCTGTATTTACTAAAATTATTTAATATTTTAAACTTTTTCAAACAATTTTTATAACATTATTAGACAATTTTCAAGTAACTATTTATATATGCAAATCACAATATTATGACATTGTTAGACAATATTGTGATGCTAACTGCTACTTCCTCCACAGAGTATATTACTTAGTCTATGATTTTTTTATGGCTGTTTTGGGTTATCGCTAATTGGATCATCGTTAGGGAGTGATAAATAAGTGCACGCCCATTTTTAATAAATGTTTGGTAATTTCAATATTATTAATATATCAATATAATAATTAAAATTGGTCAAATTTCAAAAACTTATAGGAACAATAAAAAGCATTCTTTTCCGAAAAGTACGTCCAGATACAGTTCTAAAATTTTATAAAACAATGGCTCTTCCAACTCTACTTTATGGTTCTGAAACCTGCACTCTTACTACAGGTAAATTAAATAGGATAGTAGCTGCAGAAATGAAGTTATTAAGACCTTTAGCGGGTTATACGCTTTATGATCACATGCGTAATGAAGATATCCACAAAGCTCTCAACACACCAACAATAACTGAAATCATTCAAAAATATCAAAATAATTGGCATGAACACCTTCTGAGAATGCCAAACAATAGACTACCTCTGCAGCTATTGAACTACAGACCCACAGGGCGAAGAGACCCAGGAAGACCTAAGAAGAGATGGAGGGATCAATTTCTTTCCTGAAGCGGAACAGGCCAATGGCCTAATCCATGCCTGCCATTGATGATGTTTAATATATTTTGTAACATAGATTTGGAGATTTATTGCAAATATTGGTCATTTAAATTTCATAACGACGGATAGGATGATAATCGATATGTGGTTCGATTGTGGGTTATCGCTGGCTCTATAAACTATGGCACATGCGCACTGTTGTTCTACAGGACTTGAAAATATTTCACGCTAGTTTAAGTGCAGTTTTTCCGAAGATATAGTTCGTACTCTGTGCTCCGTTCATATCATCTAATGTTCTTTGTTCATAGTTGAGTAATCCCTGTACTAATTGAATGATTATTTATAGTACGAGTGCATGTAATAGTTCATTGTTCTTTTTTCTGAAAGCACTTCGTTTAATGCAGTCTATAAAACACATTTTATTTTTAAGTTAACTAGCGGTTTCCTTCGAGTAGGGACATAGACGTACTGCTGGCATGTTACATGGTAAGTTGTTTCAATAGGATGTTATGTCTAAATTTACCTATAGAACAAATTGACTAAAATGTATAGCGGATTTACAAGCTAACAAGATAATCTACGTTTCAAATATTCAGTTTATATTAAAACATAGGTAATTATACAGACTAATACCTCGTGTCTCCTTCAGAAAATATCTGAATTGTCAATACTTAATAATAAACTAAGTCACTAGCACTATGGAACCCGAAGGTTCATGGACGCATGAATATAAGAGTTCTCCATACATTCCCTAACCTGAGCTGGTGTTTTCCTAACATCCCTTGTATAATTTACCCCACACAAAAGGATTGTTGTTCTCACACTACATTTTTCCCTACATATTGGACGTTTTCCCTCTGGTTTTCCTAAAATAAGTTTTCATGCCCCTCTTCCATTTATGATTCGTGTCGCATATCCTGACAATTGCAGTATACGAGACTCGCACTTTTTTTAATTCGTCTGATTTTCTATAAAGATCTTGTAGCTCACTGTTATCTAGTTTTCTCCATTCAACTACGAGTATATGTACGTCTCTATTTCGTCAAATGTTCCTAAGAACTTGATTCTGAAATGCTCGTAATATTTCCTCCTCCCTTAAAGTAAGAGTACATGATTCGCAACCATATAATATAGTGCGTCCGTGCAAACGTTGACGGGACATTAGTTACCCGTCGTAATGTGACAACTCCACCAGGTCATTGATGCCCGCGAGGGCAAATTAGTACATTAGATTAATTTAGTGTTCACTTGTTTGTAAGCGAGTTCTGTGATAAATTGACTGTCCGATCTGTTTACGATATAGACTTAGGTGATTAATGTTTATACAAAGATCATTAAAGATACAGTAATTTCACTCAAACCATCACCGATTCATCAACTTCATCGATGGAAAAAAAAAATCACTTCTTAAAGAGCTGACAAAATTAATACATCCTAACCTTATTTTCGCTCGTTTTTTTTTAAATAGCAAAGTTGATGATAAAGGTAATCGGCCATATATCAAGAGAAATTGTCCGGCTCAAGTATAGAAAGACTTACCATTGATTTTTCAGTTTATTTTTTAAGTATTTATTCAAATACACTTTTTGTGATGGTGACTTTCTATTTTCTCCAGATAGTATATTATGTAGCTGGAACCAGTGGGTTATCGATGGTTGCGATTATTAAGGAGTGAAATGAAGGATGTTTCATGGGATTAACCCTAGGTTAGGGTAATTGAATTAGGTTAAGAATGAGTTAGTTAGCTTTTTGGCTCGTTGCATTTTAAATGTGTCTAAATACATAAAACAAAAAATCGATAATAATCGATGGTGGGTTATCCCTGGCAATATAAAATCTGGCGCATGCGCACTGTTTTCTTATAGGACTTTTAAAATAAATCCTATTAACATAATTTTTTCTTTTAACTTATAGATTCAGAGTAGAATAAGGAAAGAATTTTCGGATTAAAGAAAAATGGAAGGAGAAAAAGGTAATTTAATTCTGAATATTTGATAATGCTTTCACTAATAAGGAAGATAAATGAATAATAAATTTTATTAATATGTAGCGACCATTAACTGAATCAGATTTTACACCTCACGTCATATTTTATATCCTTTTCAGGATAAGTTTAAATAAATATTTCATAGTTGTAATTGGAATCTGATTGTTCGTGTGACAGCTGGTATTCTTTTACTCTTCATCCCGCTGATTCACTTACAAATTAAATCTGTTTACTCGGGAATTTTGAACTTCATAACTTCATCTTTGTATTTTTGGTTGCATATTTTTTCCGCACAAACTTTGAGTTCTTATAACTCCCTATAACTTTTCCGAGCTAAGTTCCAGTTTTAATGTAAACAAACTAAATGCATGGCTGCAATTTCATTGGCCGAATTAAGGGAAATAAATACTATATATAAGTTATATGGGAGCATTTTAAAACCTATAATTTCCATTTTAATAGATTAAATGAGCATTTTTTATATTCTTACTCACGCGGAATGAAGAATACGTTCGGATTTCTAATGTTTGAAAACGGCCGCTTTCAGTAGAATTATAATACTTTGTAATGCGAATAATTTGAATTATTTGAAAAGAGGGGAAAACAAATTGGTTTGAATGTTTTCAAGCAGTTTATTGAAACATATCCTACATTAGCCATTGAGGATGTTGTCCAAGTAACAGCAGAATTAGAGGTGCGTCAACATAGAAAATTTATTCTACTCTTAATTAAATTGCAAATAAAGCATGTCTATCGACAACGTGGAAAAGGCGTAAACATATGTTTATCATCATCGTCATCATCCGGTATCATGGCAGCTGCCGCCGTCTTCCGGAAACCAAACGCCATTCGTCTCTATCCATCCATTGATCTTCCTCCATTCCTCTGATATTCATAGCTGTTTGTACCCCTTCTATCCAAGTTTTCTTCGGTCTTCCTCTCTTCCTCCTTTCCATTGGGATCCATTCCATAACAATTTTTGGCAATCTTTGCTCTGGCATTCGTTTGACATGACCATACCACTGCAATTTTTTCTTTTCTATGATGTCTTGCTCCTCTTGTACACCCATAATTTCCGTTATTTCTTTATTTTGTATGCTATCCATTCTAGATTTTCCAGCTGATCTTCTTAAAACATCCATTTCTGTACTTAAAATTCTTTTCATTTCCCAGGTAGGAATTTGCCAGACTTCAGCACCATATGTTAAAATGCTCTGAATTATGGTTTGATATATTTGTAATTTTCTATTTTTTGTAATATTTTTGCTCCACCAATACAGAGTTTAAAGCATTTATTGCTTGTTTTGTTTGTGCGATTCTATTTTTAATTTCCACTGTGTTATCGCCTGAATGGTCTAATTTTGTTCCTAAATAAGTGCATTCAATACTAGGTTTTAGTTCTTCTCCATTGTTGAAATTATGTAGAACAATATATCACTTTAGACATAAGTAGGAAATGGAAGATACTAATTATTATGGGTACATCATGTGTTGTATTCAATCTTATTCTCCGTAAATTACGTTGTCGCCTAAGAAAAAAGTTTCTATCGACGACAGTTGCGTACACAATTCAATCATTTGACAGTGAAAAGTAGCATCACGATTCCCCTATTGGAGGAGTCGGTGGAGCGACACCTTTGCAAGTTTGTTTACAGTACAACTAGAACTTAGCTCGAAAGTGATTTAATTATTTCATTCATTTTGGCTTTATTTAAATTAATTTTTGTCTACGTACGAGCAGTTAGTGTTTTAGTATTTTACCATTTAAATATTCCGAAGATGTTCCTTCAATCTCATGTCCAAGGAAAGAATACAAAAATTTAGATTAATAGTAAAATCTGATTTGTTTAATAATTATTAAATAAAAACTCAGTGTTGATTACTAAAATATCAATTTATCAATATATTTTTACAGAAAATAGAAGCTTGGAGAAACCAGAAGTATCAGTAGATTCGGGCACTGAAACTAAACCTTCAAGCGATGTCTCACAGGAAAGAAGTGTCATCTATAAGAGAACTGAGGCTGATAGAAGCTTGGAGAAACCAGAGGTATCAGTAGATTCGGGCACTGAAACTAAACCTTCAAGCGATGTCTCACAGGAAAGAAGTGTCATCATTAAGAGAACTGAGGCTGATAGAAGCTTGGAGAAACCAGAAGTATCAGTAGATTCGGGCACTGAAACTAAACCTTCAAGCGATGTCTCACAGGAAAGAAGTGTCATCATTAAGAGAACTGAGGCTGATAGAAGTTTGCTGAAACCAGAAGTATCAGTAGATTCGGGCACTGAAACTAAACCTTCAAGCGATGTCTCTCAGGAAAGAAGTGTCATCATTAAGAGAACTGAGGCTGATAGAAGTTTGCTGAAACCAGACGTATCAGTAGACTCGGGCACTGAAACTAAACCTTCAAGCGATGTCTCTCAGGAAAGAAGTGTCATCTATAAGAGAACTGAGGCTGATAGAAGCTTGGAGAAACCAGAAGTATCAGTAGATTCGGGCACTGAAACTAAACCTTCAAGCGATGTCTCACAGGAAAGAAGTGTCATCATTAAGAGAACTGAGGCTGATAGAAGCTTGGAGAAACCAGAAGTATCAGTAGATTCGGGCACTGAAACTAAACCTTCAAGCGATGTCTCTCAGGAAAGAAGTGTCATCTATAAGAGAACTGAGGCTGATAGAAGTTTGCTGAAACCAGAAGTATCAGTAGATTCGGGCACTGAAACTAAACCTTCAAGCGATGTCTCTCAGGAAAGAAGTGTCATCATTAAGAGAACTGAGGCTGATAGAAGTTTGCTGAAACCAGAAGTATCAGTAGATTCGGGCACTGAAACTAAACCTTCAAGCGATGTCTCTCAGGAAAGAAGTGTCATCTATAAGAGAACTGAGGCTGATAGAAGCTTGGAGAAACCAGAAGTATCAGTAGATTCGGGCACTGAAACTAAACCTTCAAGCGATGTCACACAGGAAAGAAGTGTCATCATTAAGAGAACTGAGGCTGATAGAAGCTTGGAGAAACCAGAAGTATCAGTAGATTCGGGCACTGAAACTAAACCTTCAAGCGATATCTCTCAGGAAAGACGTGTCATCTATAAGAGAACTGAGGCTGATAGAAGCTTGGAGAAACCAGAAGTATCAGTAGATTCGGGCACTGAAACTAAACCTTCAAGCTATGTCTCTCAGGAAAGAAGTGTCATCTATAAGAGAACTGAAGCTGATAGAAGTTTGCTGAAACCAGAAGTATCAGTAGATTCGGGCACTGAAACTAAACCTTCAAGCGATGTCTCTCAAGAAAGAAGTCTCATCTGTAAGAGAACTGAGGCTGATAGAAGCTTGGAGAAACCAGAAGTATCAGTAGATTCGGGCACTGAAACTAAACCTTCAAGCGGTGTCTCTCAGGAAAGAAGTTGTCATCTATAAGAGAACTGAGGCTGATAGAAGCTTGGAGAAACCAGAAGTATCAGTAGATTCGGGCACTGAAACTAAACCTTCAAGCGATGTCTCTCAGGAAAGAAGTGTCTTCAATAAGAGAACTGAGGCTGATAGAAGCTTGGAGAAACCAGAAGTATCAGTAGATTCGGGCACTGAAACTACACCTTCAAGCGATGTCTCTCAGGAAAGAAGTGTCATCTGTAAGAGAACTGAGGCTGATGATGATAACTTACTTTTAGAGCAAGGTGACTCGAGGAAATCTCAACATCCATGTCAGTCCATGTCAGAAGTTAATACTACAAATGATGTCTCGCGGGGAAAAGGTGACGCCTCTGGTAAAACAGAATATTTCCAGAAGATGCCATCAGATAAAAAAGATTCGGAAGTAACGATACATCCAAGACAGTTGGAATTTGAAGAAAATTATTCAAGCAATGCATTACAAGATCAAATACCTATTTTTGCAAGTACCAAATATATTGATCAGACACTTTCCGAGTCAGAAATTTCGAAAAACTTGCAACATCTAGAGTTGACATCTGAAGGAAACACTTCAAGCCATATTTCAGAGGAACAAAGCTCCATGTCTGCAATATTTGAAACTATTGATAAAACGTTATCAGGGCAGGAATGCACGGAAACCTTACAAGATCCAGGACAGTTAGATCATGAAGAAAATTCCTCAAGAAATGTCTTACAGGAAGAAAGTTCCACCTCTGAAAAAACAAAGTATTTTGATAGTGCATTATCGGATCAAGACTCTAAGAACTCGCAATATCCAAAACAGTTGAAATCTGAAGAAAATACTTCACGCAGTGTCTTACAGGAACAAAGTTACACATCTGAAGAAACTGAATCTGCTAACAACACTTGTCAATCAATTGTACAACAAAATGAATTAGAAATCCACTTTAATAACGTTATTATACTAATAGATGTATGTAAAAAAATAACAGAAGCTATCGATATTATATCACATACCTACAGTTACGTAATTGTATCGATGAGACATATTCGTTACCTTTATCCAGAAATGTCACGGGTAGTAGATCAATTGATTCGAATAGCTAAAGAATGTACACATTTTACAATAAGTAACACAAACCTTATATTTGACATTGCTAATATGGCTACAAGAAGTACAATAGACATAGATAATATGATGGTGACAGGAATGATTTTACATTATTCCTTGACAGTTGTTTATTTTATATATACTGCATTAGTAGAGTGCTTAAGAAAGCTAAGAGATTATTGTAAAGAAAAATAAATCTATTGAGGAAATGCAAAGTAAACGTACTGACATTTCATTAAATGAATTTGCACTGGACGATATACAGCTCGTATTAGACAGTTCGAAATTTGTCCTGGATAATATTCGAGTTGGGCTACTACATTTCAGAAGCTCTGACGATAGTCTACTGAGGTCAAGACTAAATGAATGTGATAAACTAAAAGATAGCATCAATTAAATTTCAACTGCAGTAGCATATTTTGACTTTAAATTAAATACATTTCTAAGATAGTTTTAAGATATGTGTTGAGGTAGCCCTAAAGTATTAAAGAACGAATGAAGCTAAAATATTTAATAATTTAAACTTCAATACTTACTTACTTACTTACTCACTGGCACTATTGAATCCGTAGGTTCATGTTCGTGCGGACATAAGCTCTCCATACATCCCTATCCTGAGCTAATGCTTTCCAATCATTCCCTGTATAATCTACTTCTCTCAAATCATAGTTAATGTTATTCTCCCACCTCATTCTTGGTTTACCAACTGGGCGTTTTCCCTCTGGCTTTCCTACAAGAAGCTTCCATGCATGTCTTTCATTCCCCATACGTGCAACATGTTCTGCCCATCGCAGTCTACGAGACTTAACTGTTCTTATTATATCTGGCTTCCTATAAAGACCATGTAGTTCATTGTTATGTAGTCTTCTCCATTCACTTGTCTCTTCATCTCTCTTTGGTCCAGAAATTTTCCTAAGTACTTTATTCTCAAATACTTGTAATCTCCTTTCCTCCCTTAAAGTAAGAGTCCATGTTTCGCATCCATATAATATAACTGGTAGAATAATAGTTTTATATATTTTCAGTTTAACGTTTTTTGAAAGGAGTTGGGACATCAAGAGTCTCAGCAATGCATAATAGCACGCATATCCAGAATTGAGCCTATGTTTAATTTCTTTTTGCATCTCATTCCTATTTGTGATTACTGTTCCTAGGTATTTGAATTCAGCCACTTCCTCAAAATTTCCCTCATTTGTCATTAGCTGTCCATTTCCATTATATAATGAATTTCTACGTGTGACCATATATTTAGTTTTATTGATATTTACTTCCAATACTAATTTCTTGGTGTTACTCAACAGTGTGTGCGTATTGTCCTTCAGTATCTCCTCGCTATCTGCCAACAATACTACATCATCAGCATAAACTAACAGCTTATTAATACCATTCAGTTGTAGGCCTTCCTCATTCTCTACAGATTTAATGGCATGCTCTAGTACAAAATTAAATAGTAGAGGAGATAGTGCATCTCCTTGCTTCAACCCATTCTGGATTTCAAAAGTATCCGAAAACTGTTTGCTTACATGCACCCTACTCTTTGTGCCATTTAGACACATTTGTATAAGTCTAACTAACTTTTTAGGATTTCCGAACTCCAGCAGGATACTATATAACTTCTCCCTCTTAATTGAATCATATGCTTTTTTGAAGTCTACATATAGTTGATGTACAGTACCATTATATTCCCATTTCTTTTCTTAAATATGTCTTATACTAAAAATCTGATCTGTTGTAGACCTGTTTCTTCTAAATGCACATTGATCATCTCCTAGAATGTCATCAATATAGGGAGTAAGTCTGCTTACTAATACATTTGTTAGAATTTTGTACGAAGTTGAAAGTAATGATATTGCCCCTGTAGTTGTTGCAATCAGTTTTATCTCCTTTCTTATAAATTTGTACGATAATTTATTCCTTCCATTCATCTGGAAGAGCTTCTTTTCCCAAATCATACTAAGCAACCAGCGAATGTTGTCCATCAATTTTTCTCCCCCTGATTTTATCATTTCTGCTGGGATCTCATCTGAACCTGATGCTTTATACATCTTCAATTTTTCAATCGCCATTTCAACCTCTAATGCACTTGGTTCTGCGACTAGCATTTCTGCTGTCTGTAAATTATCCTCTTCAATGTCCTGTTCTGTATGTACATTTAATAGCTGATTAAAGTAACTTTTCCATCTATTTAATATACTCCTGAAATCTGTGATCATATTCCCATTTTCATTCCGAATTATGTTTGTTCTATCCTGAAACCCTTTCTTCTCTATAGCAGTGTAAAATTTCGAATTTGAAGTAATTTTAATATAATCTGTTGAGATGGAGTAAATAAAGTATGCATATAAAAAATTAATAAATAAAAACTTGAATAGGTGTACGAAATTTCGACTTTAAAGTAAAGAATTTCTTACAGAATATTTTAAGATAGTCGGTGAAATAAAAGGTAACATAATAAGTAAAAATATCACAAATTAAATTTTAATTGGAGTACCATATTTTTATCTTAGAACAAAGAATTTATATCATAGTTTGGTGGTAGGTTAATACAACGTATCCAATAAAAGATGCCTTAATTTTCGAATTCGATAGCATATTTCCATCATAAAATTTAAAATGAACCAAAATGTATAAGATAGTTTGAATATATTCTAGTGAGATGGAGAATAATATTAAAGGTTATATAACGTATCAATTAAATCATTTTAAGTAAAGCGTAATCTAATATAGGCTATAAAAATCAATGTTTGTTTGTTTGTTTGTTATATTTTATGCGCGGCCGTACCGTTGATCCGATTTTGATGGGATTTTTTGCAAAATGTTCAGAATATTCCCGGTATGAACATAGGCTATAAGAGAGTTTTGATATTCAACCCCTTCACCCCTAAAAATCACCCTTTGTAGTGAAAAAGTGAAATAATGTCCCTATTTTGACGATTAAATGGCTTACGCTGCCTAAACCATAACAAATACATTATAATGAATGTACATAGAATTGAATATCTCAAAAAACCCTATACAGAAAGTTTATGAAACCATATGTTTATCTTCTACGGATAACTCATAATAACCAATTTAGTCTTTCATTGATGATGAGATCGGGATAAGCATATTCCCGGGCAAGTATAACAGCGCAAGGCTGGTGGTAAAAACACATTAACATTTATTTAGGTGTAACTTTTCGGAATACACTTTATAATTGTCATAAGTAATGCCACGAGTGATTTCCAATTTATCTAGAGAATTTGGAAATAAAGAGTGGCATTTGTTAGGACTATTTAACGAATAAAATTAAGCATTTTCCTCACAAATCATTATTTAACTATAGTTATTTTAAAATATTTATATGTTTAATGTAAACGGCGATGTTTGAAAACAAATGAGAAACGATTGGTACGCTTCATTTGCTTCTCTTGTTCATCACTGCAACCAGATCATATTATTTATTGCCAAAAGGAACGCAATGTTGTAAGAATGCTCTCTAGTGTAGAAAAAATGAAACATCAAACAGTATTTCATTTCTGATGTCCTATTATGTAAATATAACAATTATATTTTTCTGCAATGTTATTACTTGGGGAAAAAAATACATTTAAGGAAGTGCAAACAGTGGTTTCATTTTTGGTGGCATAATAAATTGCTACAAATATTTTTATATTAACTCCCGCATGCGCTGTGTGTTGACATTCATGCACTGTATGTAAAATCTGGTAGCCGTACTTCTTACAGAGGGTCAGTCACTACAAAATAATGATATGACCTATTCAGAATGTTAAATAGGAGGTGCTTTCTTTATTGTGACAAACATTAGTTGGTAGATTCTAGGCGAAACACGACTGTGATTGGTTGTAAATAAAAAGTCATTGAAATGTGATTGGTTATTGACTCCCATTTGGGACAAGAGTTAAATAGTCAAAGTAATTGAATTATATATTTAATATATTAATAAATAAGATGGTGATAAAATTGTATTATACATTGTCAATAAAAACTCAAATCACCAAATTAAAATGTCAAGAGTTAATGTATTTCGATAGCGACGCCATCATTACGAAGAGTAATTACGGCTAATGACTAAAAAAAAAAAAGAAGCTAAAATGTGTAAACAAAATAGCAGTTAAAATAATTCACATGTGACTTAGACATAAATAAGTCTTGCTAATGATAGCGTCGCTATTCGAAACGTGTGACTCTTTTTAAATGTTAGTTTGATGTTTTGGAATTTTATTGAAAATATATAATACAACATATTTTTTTAATATTTTAAAATAAATAAGTAGTAACACATTTTGATTTATATATCTCCTAATTATTTAATTGCTTTCTTCAAATTGGTATTAATCTATTACAGAATAATTATTTTGTTTATATAATTTTCCTTTGCATTCATTTTTTTCTATCTGAATGCGTTTTATATTTTGAAACTTTTTCCAAAATTTGTTTTCTTTTATATTTCCTAATGTCATTAAATATCGTCTTCAGCCTGGTAATCTATATTTTATTTTAATTTCCTTTGTATTATTTTAATGTCTTATGCGCCAGAATTAGTTTTATATTTTTAAACTGTCCCTAGATTTATATATAAATTTATGTGTGTCTGTTTTTCCCTCTCCCTTTGACTAAAAATTTGTAATAATATAGTTCTGTATGTATTATTTCTGTAACTGATGAACATCCGGGTGTCATTATTGTGCATTTTATTTCTGAATAAAATTTATTCTTATTCTATTTCCATTTATTTCCTTCCCCTTTCATGTCCTTTTTACCATGATATTTATGGTCTTCCTATCAGAGGAAGGACTTACGGGTTCCAAAACAGGACGTTTCTCTCAATAACGTCCTGATTTTTGTTAAGAATAGGAGCTATAGCCTCTGCATCTCCTTTTCCTCCTTCTACATCGATATACACTTCAGCTTAAATAACTATCTGAAAGTCACTGGAAGAATCGAACCCGCAGGTTCAAAGCTGTACTGGCATAAGCTCCCCATACATCTCTATTCAACCTAATATTTTCCAATCATCTCGTGTACAATTCACCTTCAAGTTGTTATTCTTCCACTACATTTGACCTATCCAATAGTCGTCTTCGCTTTGGTTACCTTACAATAGTTTTCAATGTCTCTCTCTATCATTCGCAATCGCTTATTCGTAAATACATTCAGGGTGCAGCATAAGTCAGTTAACCGAAAATGAAAATATGTAAAATTAGTAACTTGAAGTCGTTGATGTAGACATGATACTGGACAAGATGTATTCCCTAGTTAGCAAATTACCTCAAGCAGTAGTGTTTGAGATTATATTTTGAAGTTCCCGTATTCAAGCCCCAGTTTGAACCAATCTGGTTTTATTTCCCCTTGCAGCCATGTGCAGTGGTTAACTGACTTGTGCCGCACCCGGTATGTTAAAATGTTTCTCAATCTATTTTACATATTTTAGTTGAGGTATTTTTGCGAGCCCATTGTCATTAGGACCTTGGAGATGGTAATAGGCCTACATAATGTAGTGCTTCTGCTTCTCTGGATCCCCCCCCCCCAAGATTGATAGCTACCTTTGCAGAATCTCATAATTTTTATATCTCGATGTTCAGGTTACTTTTATGTAAAATTCTAATTATTTTTTCTTATTTCGCATACTCTTCTCACAAATAACTATATATATACTATGTATATATGTGTGTGTGTGTCCAAGTGACCCAATATCAATTGCAGGCAAACGTCTTCTATGGAAAAAGGCTCAGAAAAATAAAATAAAGTAAAATGTGTCGTGCGTGTGTGTGTGTGTGTATCTCATTCCACAAAATGCATTCCAAAGTAGTAAATTGTTCTTTTTTAAATTATTGTACTGCATTATTTCCTTAAAAATCCCCATAAAATCAATTATCTCTATATTCAAATTAAAATTCTGCTGATCTATCAATGTTGAGAAACTATGTACCTTGAAATGGACTACTAGTTACTTAATATATCGATAGTAGTTATCGCTTGTTGCCAACATGTCTAATTATGATGATGCTAGAGCAAAATGTGTTATTCGGGTTATCGATGGTTTTATCAAGCCATAGTCCTCGAACGTATATTCAAGTTTCCGTCAGATGTAATTTAGCGTACCTAAAAATCGTAAAAAAAATCGTATATTTGGGTAGGTTAGATTGCGATTTCGATAGGTTATCTAGAATTTAGTCCACCGCTGTGGTATCGAGGTAGCGTGCTGCCTTGTCCCGCAGCGGGCCCGGGTTCGATCCCCGGTCGGGTCAGTTTTTCTGGGTGAGGTTTTTATCGGGGTTTTTCCTCACCTATAAGACAAATGTCAGGAAAACTTTAAGGCCCAAACGGTCCCCGAAATCATATGGCCATCATCCTTATCATTATCATCATCACCCTTCACCGGTGTGGAAAGCAACGGGAAGCTACCACACCTACACAATTCCCTAGTAAAGCTGCAAGCATAGCATGAAAATGCTATGATTGCAGTGGATACCTGCCTTCAGGCAGAATTACTATGGATGGATGGATCTAGAATTTAGTTAAGGTTACTGATGTACCCGGATAGAATTTCCGATAAAAGCGACTATAATAAGTTGTCTGGAGTGAATTTTATTTATGATCATGTGAAAACCGCGGAGTTGTGAAATATTTCTCATTGTTTGTGTTAGCGTGTTTTCGATAGGTTGGTTATTTTTCTTCCTCAATATAAGCGACTATAGTGGAGAATGTATATTGGTCGGTGCAGGTATGTTGCTATGATAATATGATTTATAGGTAATTTTTACCTTAACTTCAAAAAAAATTTAAGACTTTTTAGGATTTTTTGTATAAAATTATAAACATTTTGAGATAATTATTAAGATATTTTAGCGTAATTTGTGTTTTTTAATAATGGCATTATTAGTAAAAAAAAAAAGTTAATTTCTTTTATTTTAATTGGTGCCGCTTACAAATATCAAAGGCAAAGCCCTAGAAAGTATGGATTGTATTACTATCATAAGATATTTGTGAAAATTTAAAACTTGAACATTTGATTATACCTAATAAAATGGTAGAAGAATATTGCTTACTTAGTAATTATGACGCTAGTGTCAAAATTATGAAACATGTTTTTTTCCTATTTTATTAATCTCCCGTATTACCACCATTATAAGCTCGTTAAATAATATAGGCTACTATTAATGAACGCACTTAAATGTTTTTTGCTGGTAAAAAGTAAAATTTCTGTCAATGTTGACCTTGACAGCCGGACAGTAACTGACTTGTGGATGAAAGGTATTTTTTATCCATTTATTATTTTTATGTAAATAAATATAGCATTTCAAATGTAATATTTT
The DNA here is from genome assembly GCA_030220185.1 of Diploptera punctata. NCBI lineage: Eukaryota > Metazoa > Arthropoda > Insecta > Blattodea > Blaberidae > Diploptera > Diploptera punctata. The sequence goes on along the minus strand of JASPKZ010006996.1, from coordinate 16,029 downwards.
CTTTATTTATTTTCATAAAATATTAGTAAACCATGATATTAAACATAGATGTACAAGCTTGACTTATCATAAGCAATATAAAAGATTAAATGAATTTAAATATATTTCTTTGTAATTAGCCTTTCTTCAGATTAACAGATGATTTCTGATCTCCGACAATAGTAAATTTATTCATTTTAATCTCAATTTAATTTGTGAATATATTAAATTACAATGAGCTGAAATACTTAAAATAGTTAACACTTATTCCATTTATTTCTATAATCTTAATTTGTTAATCAACTGCATCCAGTCCAATATTTACTTTTCCTACGTGTTTTATCTCAAATATAATTCCAGTTCTTCTTTCTTATAAGGAAGACTATAAATGAGTGAATTCTGGAAATCGAAATAGTGAGGAACGTGTTAATGTTTTCGTTTAATCGCAGAGAGGAAAAATGAGATATTAATTTTCCAATCCTGTATAGATGCTTATTCAGATAGTCGTGATAAATGAGAAATCTCAAAGTAACCAATTGTATATGTAATTTCAGGAACTATGTTAAAAGCAGTCCACCGCTGTGGTCTCAAGGTAGCGTGCTGCCTTGTCACGCAGCGGGCTCGGCTTCGATCTCCGGTCGGGACAATTTTTCTGGGTGAGGTTTTTATCGAGGTTTTTCCTCACCTGTAAGATAAATGTCAGGAAAACTTTAAGCCCCAAACGGTACCCGAAATCATATGGCCATCGTCATCAACTTCATCCTTATCATTATCATCTTCATTATCATCATCTTCACCATCATCCTTCACCAGTGTGGAAAGCAACTGGAAGCTACCACACCTACAATTCCCTAGTAAAGCTGCAAGCATAGCATGAACATGCTATGATTGCAGTGAAGGACCTGCCCTCGGGCAGAATTACTATGAATGGATGTTAAAAGCAGTGATTTTTTCTCAATATATACTCACTGGCATTATCGAACCCGTAGGTTCATGGCCGCGCGGACATAAGCTCTGCATACATCCCTATTTTGAGCTAATGTTTTCCAATCATCCCCTGTATAATTTATTTCCCTCAAAGCATAGTTAATGTTATTCTCCCACCTCATTCTTGGTATACCAACTAGGCGTTTTACCTCAGGTTTTCCTAAAAGACGCTTCCACGCTGATCTTTTATTTCCCATTCGTGCCACATGCTCTGCCCATCGCAGTCTACTAGAATTGACTGATCTTATTATATCTGGTTTTCCATAAATACAATGCAGTTCATTGTTATGAAGTCTTCTCCATTCACCTGTCTGTTCATCTCTCCTAGGTCCAAACATTTCCCTAATACTTTATTCTCAAATACTCGTAATCTCCTTTCCTCCCTTAAAGTAAGAGTCCTTGTTTCGCATCCATATAATATAACTGGTAAAATATTAGTTTTATATATTTTCAATTTAACGTTATTTGAAAGGAGTTGGAACATCAAAAGTCTCTGTAATGCATAATAGGACGCATTTACAGAATTGAGTCAATGTTTAATTTCTTTGTTTGCAATTATTGTTCCTAGGAATTTGTATTCAGCCACTTCCTCAAAATTTCCCTCATTTGTTATTAGCTGTCAATTTCCATTATATAATGTATTTCTACGTGTGACCATATACGTAGTTTTATTGATATTTACTTCCAGTCCTAATTTTTTAGTGTTACTCAATAGTGTGTGCGTGTTGTGCTTTAGCATCTCCTCAATATCGGCCAATAATACTACATCATCAGCATAAACTAGCAGCTTATTAATATCATTGAGTTCTAGGCCTTCTTCATCCTCTAGGGATTCGATGGCATAATGTAGTACAAAATTAAATAATAGAGTAGATAGTGCATCTCCTTGCTTTAACCCATTTCTGGATTCCAAAAGTATCCGAAAACTGTTTGCCTTCACACACCCTACTCTTTGTGCATCCTTAGAATTATATATATAGTCCACCGCTGTGATCTCGAGGTAGCGTGCTGCCTTGTCACGCAGCGGGCCCGGGTTCGATCCCCGGTCGGGCAGTTTTTCTGGGTGAGGTTTTTATCGGGGTTTTTCCTCACCTGTTAGACAAATGTCAGGAGAACTTTAAGGCCCAAACGGTCCCCGAAATCATATGGCCATCATCATCATAATCATCCTTATTATTATCATCACCACCATCATCCTTCGCCGGTGTGGAAAGCAACGGGAAGCTACCACACTTACACAATTCCCTAGTAAAGCTGCAAGCATAGCATGAAAATGCTATGATTGCAGTGAAGGACCTACCTTCGGACAGAATTACTATGGATGGATATATATATATATATATATATATATATTATAATAGACTAGCTAATACCCGGCGTGCGCTGCTACGCCTAAATAAATTAAAATTAACGTACCTTTATGTTTAGTTGAATAAGTAAAGGGAAAAAATAATTATGAACTTATATTTTTTTGGATACACCTTGCTGATTACCCGGCGTTTACCGGGAACCTACTTATTCCGATCTTCTTTACATAAATGAGCTGGAATACGAAAATTGATGACTGACTGACTGATTTATGGCAATGACCAGCATTGCCCAGTGTGCCGCTTTTTGGGAACCAGTTGAGGTCCCTTGGCGGCCAAATACCGTTGTGTTCTTCAGTAAGGGTTTAGTTTCTTAGCCCTTGCGTGTCTCGCGGCTTATGTGTTCAGCCGGAGTATACCGTAGCAGATACGGATGATATGAGGATGGTCCTTCACCAGAGCAATGTCATCATAAACCACGTCGCCGGACAAGCAGAGAGTCCGAAAGCCGGCGGCATGGAGTGAGTCACACTACTCTAGCTGGAATCCAGCACACATGTCATGGGAATGGACCATCATCGGGGTCTCTGGTAAATATGTTTCGGTGTACAGTACGTCGCTGTAGCATATGCCCTATATTGCGAAAATTGATGTGTTTTGTGTTTAGTTAAATAAGTAAAAGCAAAAATTTATATCGTAATGATTTAAAGATTACCCGTGCTGAATACCCGGTGTTGCTCAGGAATCTACTTACGTCGATATTCTTGGGATAAATGAGTTAAAGACAAAATTCGTTATTGTGAGTTATCCGTAAAAGAATACCCGCCATGTGCTGCTATGCTTGCACAGCAATCCACGTACGTGTCTCAATCTTCATGGATTCAATGAAAGACAAAAATGGTTATTGTGGGTTATCCCTAAGAGATAAACATATGCTGTCAGTGATTTTTTGTATCGTTTTTAAGATATTCAATTCTGCGTACATTAATTTTGTGTATTTGTTACCGTTTAGGCAGCGTAAGCCATTTAAGCGTCGAAAGAGCTACTTTTTTCACGTTTTCCACTACTAAGGGCGATTTTTGATGATGTATGATTTGAGTATCACAACTCTCTTGTAGACTATGTCCATCCCGGGCCTGAATATTTTGAAGAAAGCCTCATCGCAATCGGATCAACGGTATGGCCGCGCATAAAGTACAAACAAACAAACGTTCTTTTTTATATATTAGAAGATATAGTTCGTAATCTGTGCTCCGTTCGTATCATATAATGTTCTTTGTTCATACTTAAGTAATTCCTGTACTAATTGAATGATTATTTATTGTTCAGAGCATATATTAGTTCATTGGTCTTTTTTCTGAAAGCACTTCGTTTAATGCAATCTATGAAACACAATTTTTTTTAAGTTTGCTAGCGGTTTCCTCCGCGTCGGGACACAGATGCACTGTTGACATGTTACACGGTAAGTTGTTTCAATAAGATATGTCTAAATTCATCTGTAAAACAAATTGACTAAAATATATAGAGGATTTATTAACTAACAAGATAATCTACGATTCAAATATTCAGTTTATATTGTAAGATTAGGTAATTATACAGACTAATACCTCATGTCTCTTTCTGCAAAAAATCAGATTTCTCAATACTTAATAATAAACTAAGTCACTGGCAATATTGAACCCGAAGTTTCGTAGACGCATGTATATAAAAGTTCTCCATGCATTTCTAACCTCAGCTGATGTTTTCCAATCATCCCTTGTATAATTTACCCCTCACAAAAGCATTGTTGTTCTAAACACTTAATTTTTTCCCTACATATTGGACGTTTTCCCTCTGGTTTTCTTAAAATTATTTTTCATGTACCTCTTCCATTTACGATTCGTGTCGCAATTTGCAGACAATTGCAGTATACGAGACTTGCACTTTTTTTAATACGTCTGTTTTTTTATAAAGATCTTGTAGCTCACTGTTTATCCAGTCTTCTCCATTCCAACTATATGTACGTCTGTATTTCGTCAAATGTTCCTAAGAACTTGATTCTGAAATTCTCGTAATATGTTCTCCTCCCCTAAAGTAAGAGTGCATGTATCGCATCCATAAATTGCGTCCGAGCAAAAGTTGATGGGACATTAGATACCCACCGTAATGTATGTTTGCTGTGACAATTCCATGTCACTGATGTCCGCGAGCACTCGGTTAAAATTAGATATTAAACAATATGAATTATTCATTCTTATCCTATACGATGCTAGAAGTTTTATACATATGTCACACATTCTTAAAAATTATCAATCACAAAATCAGTTCTTCTACATTAATGAACCTAATTTGTGTTCCTATATAAGGAGGTGTGGCTTTAATTGGTTCTTTTTTTTCACATGAAGTGTTGTGCTAAAACTAATCACTGCGTTTAAAATTATGTTACTGCATGGGAGTGGCCTATTAGAAAACTTACAAAAAATATTCGCTGGTTTTATAACGCGAACTCTCTTAAAAAGTCTGGCTATTCAGTACCACCGTATCACCAGTAAATATTCGATCAAAAAACAAGTTGCTTTTTGCATCGTGATGGCCAATGTGATAACACACGTTCTCGCTAAAGTCAGTTGCCAACATGTTTGCATACATATAAGCGGAATCTATCGCAAACGTCCATCCACATTATTGCGCAGGTTAGGTTAGTGGGAGGAAATGGGCTAATTAGCAAATCAGATTAGTATAGTGTTCACTTGTTTGTAAGCGGGTTTTGTGATAAATACGATTACACTGTCTGAGCAGTTTACGATATAGACTTAGGTGACTGTTATACCAAGATCATTAAATATACTGTAATTTCACTCAACCGATCACCGTTTCATCAACTTCATAGCTTGAAAATAAAAAAAAATCACTTGTTGAAGAGCTGACAAAATTAACACATCCTAACCTTATTTTCGCCCTTTTTCTTAAATAGCCACGTTGTTGATAAAGGTAATCGGCCATATATCAAGAGCAATTACCGGCTCAAGTATAGAAACACTTACCATTGATTTTTCAGTTTATTCTTGTGCATTATAACTCTTCTTATGTATTTAGTAACATTTTAAAATATTTAAAACAAATTTTATAACTTCATTTTAGGATTTTTAAGCATTTATTCAAATACACTTTTTGTGACGGTGACTTGCTATTTTCTCCAGAGAATGTGTTATGTAGTTGGAATCAGTGGGTTATGGATGGTTTCGATTATTAAGGAGTGAAAAGAAGGACGTTTCATGGGTCCACCCTAGATTCGAGTAATTGAAATAGGTTAAGTGTGAGTCAGTGAATTAGCTTTTAGGTTCGTTACATTCTAAATGTGTCTAAATACATAAAATAAAAATCGATAATAATCAATATGTGGTTCGATGGTAGGTTATCGCTGGCTCTATAAACTCCAGCGCATGCGCACTGTTTTTCTATACGACTTTTAAAATATATCAGGTTAGTTAAAGTGGACTATCCCTAATTATTCTATTATATATACCATTTCTTTTAACTTACAGATCCAGAGTGGAAGAAATCATAGAATAAGGAAGGAATTTTCGGATTAACGAAAAATGGAAGGAGAAAAAGGTAATTTCATTTTTAATATTTGATAATGTTTTCACTAATAAGGAAGATAAAAATAGATAATAAATTTTATTACTATGTAGCAACCATTAACTGAATCCGACTTTACACCTCACGTCATATTTTATATCCTTTTCAGGATAAGTTTAAATGAATATTTCATAAATGGTAATTGGAATCTGATTGCTGATGTGACAGTTGGTATTCTTTTATTCATCATCCCGCTGATTCACCTCCAAATTAAATCTGTTTACTCGGGAATTTTGAACTTCATAACTTCATCTTTGTATTTTTCGTTGCATATTTTTTTCCGCACAAACTTTTAGTTCCTCTAACTCCCTACACCTCTTCTGAGGTAAGTTCCAGTTTTAATGTAAAAAAACTAGATGCATGACTGCAATTTCGTTACCCGAAAAATAATTTTAAGCATGTAAGAAAATGTAACTCGCTTTTTAACACTCGAAATAAGGGAAATAAATAAAATATTGTTATTTGACAGTATTTTAAAACAAATAGTTACTATTTTAATATATTATTTGACCATTGTTATATAGTCTTACGCAAGCGGAATGAAAAATACGTTGGGATTTCTAATGTTTCAAAACGGCCGCTTTCTCTAGAATTATAATACCTTGTAATGTCAATTATTTGAAAAGCGGGGAAAAAACAAACTACACTACTTTAAGCAGTTTACTGGAATATATCTTACATTAGCCACTGAGGATGTAGAATTAGAGGTGGGCAACATAGAGCATTTATTCTGCTCGTAATTAAATTGCAAATAAAGCATGTCTATCGACATCGTGGAAAAGGCGTAAACATATGTTTATGTAGAACAATATATCATTTTAGACATAAGTAGGAAATGGAAGATACTAATTATTATTGGTACATCATATGTTGTATTCAATCTTATTCTCCGTAAAATACGTCGTCGCCTAAGAACAAAGTCTCTATCGACGACAATTACGTACACAATTCAATCAATTGACAGTGAAAAGTAGCACCACGATTCCCCTACTGGAGGAGTCGGTGGAGCGACAGGTTATGCAAGTTTTTTTACAGTACTACTGGAATCTAGCTCGATGAGGTTTCACTGATTTATTAATTTTGGCGTTACTTCAATTATATTTTTTCTACGTATGGGCAGACAGTATTTTTCAATTTTACCACTTCAACATTCCGAAAATGTCCTTTCAATCTCATGTTCAAGGAAATAATGCAAAAATTGAGATTAAGAGTAAAATCTGATTTGTTTAATAATTGTTAAATAAAACTCAGTGTTGACTACTAAAATGTAAATTTATCAATATATTTTTACAGAAAATAGAAGCTTGGAGAAACCAGAAGTATCAGTAGATTCGGGCACTGAAACTAAACCTTCAAGCGGTGTCTCTCAGGAAAGAAGTGTCATCTATAAGAGAACTGAGGCTGATAGAAGCTTGGAGAAACCAGAAGTATCAGTAGATTCGGGCACTGAAACTAAACCTTCAAGCGATGTCTCTCAGGAAAGAAGTGTCATCTATAAGAGAACTGAGGCTGATAGAAGCTTGGAGAAACCAGAAGTATCAGTAGATTCGGGCACTGAAACTAAACCTTCAAGCGATGTCTCTCAGGAAAGAAGTGACATCTATAAGAGAACTGAGGCTGATAATAGCTTGGAGAAACCAGAAGTATCAGTAGATTCGGGCACTGAAACTAAACCTTCAAGCGGTATCTCTCAGGAAAGAAGTGTCATCTATAAGAGAACTGAGGCTGATAGAAGCTTGGAGAAACCAGAAGTATCAGTAGATTCGGGCACTGAAACTAAACCTTCAAGCGATGTCTCTCAGGAAAGAAGTGTCATCTATAAGAGAACTGATGCTGATAGAAGCTTGGAGAAACCAGAAGTATCAGTAGATTCGGGCACTGAAACTAAATCTTCAAGCGATGTCTTTCAGGAAAGAAGTGTCATCTATAAGAGAACTGAGGCTGATAGAAGCTTGGAGAAACCAGAAGTATCAGTAGATTCGGGCACTGAAACTAAACCTTCAAGCGATGTCTCTCAGGAAAGAAGTGTCATCTATAACAGAACTGAGGCTGATAGAAGCTTGGAGAAACCAGAAGTATCAGTAGATTCGGGCACTGAAACTAAACCTTCAAGCGGTGTCTCTCAGGAAGAAGTGTCATCTATAAGAGGAACTGAGGCTGATAGAAGCTTGGAGGAACCAGAAGTATCAGTAGATTCGGGCACTGAAACTAAACCTTCAAGCGATGTCTCTCAGGAAAGAAGTGTCATCTATAAGAGAACTGAGGCTGATAGAAGCTTGGAGAAACCAGAAGTATCAGTAGATTCGGGCACTGAAACTAAACCTTCATGCGATGTCTCTCAGGAAAGAAGTGTCATCTATAAGAGAACTGAGGCTGATAGAAGCTTGGAGAAACCAGAAGTATCAGTAGATTCGGGCACTGAAACTAAAGCTTCAAGCGGTGTCTCTCAGGAAAGAAGTGTCATCTATAAGAGAACTGAGGCTGGTGATGATAACTTACTTTTAGAGCAAGATGACTCGAGAAAATCTCAACATCCATGTCAGTCCATGTCACAAGTTAATACTACAAATGATGTCTTGCGGGGAAAAGGCGACGCCTCTGTTAAAAACAGAATATCTCCAGAAGAAACCATCAGATAAAGAAGATCTGGAAAGCAATGATACATCCAAGACAGTTGGAATTTGAAGACAATTACTCAAGCAATGAATTACAATGAACAGAGATCTATTTTTACAAGTACTAAATATATTGATCAGACACTTTCCGAGACAGAAAATTCGGAAGACTTGCAACTTCTAGGAGAGATGACATCTGAAGGAAACACTTCAAGCCATATTTCTGAGGAACGAAGCTCCATGTCTGCAATATTTGAAACAATTAATAAAACATCATCAGGGCAGGAATACAAGGAAAACTTACAATATCCACGACAATTAGAAATCGAAGAAAGTTCCTCAAGAAATGTCTTACAGGAAGAAAGTTCCACCTCTGAAAAACCAAAGTATTTTGATAGTGCATTATCGGATAAAGATTCTAAGAACGCGCAATATCCAAAACAGTTGAAATCTGAAGAAAATTCTTCAAGAAGTGTCTTACAGGAACATAGTTACACATCTGAAGAAACTCAATCTGCTAAACAACACTTGTCAATCAATTTTAGAACAAAACGAATCTGAAAGCCTTTTAATAACATTGTTGGATTAATAGATGTATGTATAAAAATAACAGAAGCTTTCATTATTATATCGGAGAACTACAATTTCGCAATTTTATCGATGACACATATTCGTTACCTTTATCCAGATATTTCACGGGTAGTAGATCAATTGATTCGAATAAATAAAGACATTACACTTTTTACAATAAGTAACACAAACGTTGTATTTGAAATTGCTAACATGGCTACAAGAAGTCCAATAGATGTAGTTAACATGTTGTTGGCCGGATCGATTTTACGTCATTCCTTGGCAGTTGTTTATTTAGTATATACTACTTTAGTAGAGTGCTTAACAAAGCTAAGGGATTATTGTAAAGAAAATAAATCTCTTGCGGATGTGCAAAGTAAACGTACTGACATTTCATTATATGAAATTTCAATGAGCAATTTAGAGCTCGTATTAGACTGTTCGAAATTTGTCCTGGATAATATTTCAATTGGACTACAACATTTCAATTGGACTACAACATTTAAAAAAATCTGACGATAGTCTACTGAGGTCAAGAATAACTGAATGTGAAAAACTAAAAGATAGGATAAATTAAATTTCAACTGCAGCAGCATATTTTGACTTTAAATTAAATACATTTTTAGATAGTTTTAAGATGTGTTGACGTGAAGGATTAAAGAATGTATGAAGCTAAATTATTTAATAGGTAAATCTTCAATACCAGTATAAAATTTCGAATTTGAAGTAATTTTAATATAATGTGTTGAGATGAAGGACTAAATAAAGTATGCACATAAAAAATTAATAAATAATACTTGAATAGGTTGTACGAAAATTTGGACTTCAACGTAAAAAAAATCTCTTACAGAAATTTTAAGATAGTCGGTGTAATAAAAGGTTAACGTAATAAGTAAAAATATCACAAATTAAATTTTAATTGGAGAGTACCATATTTTTATCTTAAAGTAAAGAATTTATAAGATATTTTGATGATAGGATAATACAACGTATGCAATAAAAGATGCCTTAATTTTCAAATCCTATAGCATACTTCCACCATAGAATTTATAATGGACCAAAATGTATAAGATAGTTTTGAATACATTCTAGTGAGATGGGGAATAATATTAAAGGTAATATAACGTATCAAATAAATCATTTTAAGTTACGCGTAATCTAATATCTAAAAACCAATGTTTGTTTGTTTGTATTCTATGCGCGGCCGTACGGTTAATCCGATTCTGATGGGAGTTTTTGCAAAATGTTCAGGAGATTCCCATAATGAACATAGGCTATAAGAGAGTTGCAATATTCAACACTTCATCCCTAAAAAATCACCCTTTGTAGTGAAAAACCGTGAAATAAAGTCCCTATTTTGACGCCTAATTGTCTTATGCAGCGTACACCGTAACAAAATTCACCAAATTAATGTATACAGAATTAAATATCTCAAAAAACTCTACAAAATGTCCGCGAAAGCTTATGTTTTTGTTTTACGGATAACTCACAATAAACATTTTTGTCTAATGTTTTGATACCAAGAAGTTTCGGGATAAGTATGATTCCCAGCCAAGCGTGCACTACCATACCGTTCAGCCGATTGATATGGGGCTTTCTGAAAAATATTCAGGAGATTTCGGGTACGAACATAGGCTATCAGAGAGTTGTAATTCTCAATCCCTTCACCCATAAAAATTACCCTTTGTAGTGAAAAACATGAAATAAAACTGCCTAATTTGACGCTTAAATGGCTTACGCGATAACAAATACACTAAAATTAATGTACGCAGAATTGAATATTTCGGCCCGATTGAAGTGGGGCTTTTTAAAAAATCTTTAGGAGATTCCGGGTATGAACATAGGGTATAAGCGTGTTGTAATACTCGCACTCGTCACCCAAAAAATTTACCCTTTATAGTGAAAAAACGTGAAACAATTTTGACGCTTAAATGGCTTATGCTGCCAAAGACTAAAATTAATGTACACAGAATTGAATATATCAAAATCGTCTACAAAAAAGTATGTGACAGCATATGTTTATCTTCTACGGATAACTCACAATAACCATTTTTGTCTTTCATTCATGACAGAAGAGATATAGATAAGCAGATTCACGGGCAAGTATAACAGCGCAAGGCTGGTGGGTAAAACACATTAAATGTATTTATGATTAGCAGCGCACACACGGCGTATTAGCTAGTTGTAATATAAAATAGATTTTTCCCGAAGGACCGGCTATCTAGATACCATAGCAATACGTCAAATTTATGAATGTTTCTAGTTTCAACACTAATCATTAGGAATATGTCACTTCCATTCATGAGCTCCTGTCCCTTAGGTGACCAAAACATTGAATTCTTTTAAATATTAAACATATATTAGATGCCTTTGACAGAGTAAATAGGAATAAATTCCTGAAGATCTTGAAGAATAGATAAATCCTATTAGGTTCGTCTTCCGGGCATATAGGTCCGTGGTCCGAGTCGTTCTTCTACTCGGACGTTTCGTCTACTGCTGCGGTAGACATCTTCAGGAGACATCCCTGAAGATGTCTACCGCAGCAGTAGACGAAAGCGTCTGAGTTAGAAGAACGACTGGACCACGGCCTATATGCCCGAAGACTGAACCTAACAGGGATCAAGACGCCGGCCGTGAACGCGCTACAGTTATACATCTGAAGAAAATTGGCGTGAACTGGAAGGAGAGGAGTCTTTATATGAAACGGCGAATAAAAGTGAAGATAGGCGGTAGAAAGTGTCAGAGGAAGTGAAAGTGGAAGGAGGGAGAGCAAGGCAAGTGGAGTCCTTCTATCACCTTCTCTTTTCAACATCTACCTGGAAGACCTAATGAAGAACTGCTTCAACAATACGGGAGGCGTAAAAACATGGAAGGAAGAAGAATAAAGTGATAAGATTTGCTAATGATTTGGCTTTGCTAGCAGAAGATGCAATGACATTGCGGAACATGCTGATGTAGCTAAATGATAAGTGCGAGCAGTATGGGATGAAGATAATATAAATAAGACGTAGGCCATGATTAAAGGAAAGAAATCAAGGAAGATACATTTCAGGTTTAGAGATGTCATTGAGCAAGTCGAGAGCTTCAAATACATGGGTTGTACTATTAGTAGTAACATAAACTGCGGTCAAGAAGTAAAGCAGAGGATAGCAATGGCAAAATAAGCTTTTAACAAGAAGAGAAGCATTTCCTGCAGACCTTCGGCAAAAGAATTACCGAAGAGGCTAGTGAAGTGCTTTGTGTGGAGTGTAGCATTGTATGATGCAGAGACTTGGACATTACGATGGAATGAGGAAAATCGACTGGGAGCTTTTGAGATGTGGGTATGGAGAAGAATGGAACATATAAAATGGACAGACAAAGTAAGAAGTAAAGATGAGCTAGACAGAGTGGGTAAAAGAAGAACAATTCTGGAACTCATAAAGAAGAAGAAAATATATTGCATTGGCCACTGGCTATGAAGAAACTGACTGCCGAATGATGTCCTAGAAAGAATGGTCAACGGAAAGAAAGTTAGAAACAGAAAGGGACATCAGATGATAGACAATATTAAAATGAATGGTTTGTATGCAGATACAAAAAGGAAATCTGAGTTAAAGAAAAATTGGAGAATGCTGAGTTTGCAGTGAAAGACTTGCTCTCGAGCAGTACAACATGAATGAAATGTATTCAGGAGGATCCATCTTTGCCAGAAATGCAAATATTTATTTTAAGCCAAAGAAAATTGTATCTTAGAGAGTTAAAATATCCTTAAAAATTATTGATGCACCTAAAATCCAAAACTGATAAATTCAGCATCAATATAATTCCGAGATAAATTCTACTTGTATTATAAACAATTGTGAATAGTGTATTACTGCGTCAACTCCGTCTATTGGGAGAACCCAGGTACTAATTATATCTTGATGTGTTCGTGTAATCGGTTTTATTATGCATGAACCGCCATGTGACTGAATTGTGTACGATAGAAACATTTTCCTAGGGAATATAGTGTTTTACGGGGTTATAGACTGTGTACAGCACAAGATGATGCCAACAATTAGAATTACCTCCATTTCTTTTGGATTTATGACTAGCTAATATCCCGCGAGCGCTTGCTTGCTATGCCGAAATAAATGAAAAATTAATGTGCTTTTATGTTAGTTGAATAAGTTAAAGATAAAATAATTGTACATTTGTATTTTTTTAGATACCGTTGCTGATTACCCGGCGTTGCCCGGGAATGTACTTATCCCGATCTTCTTGACACGAATGAGCTCAAATATGAAAATTAATGTGTTTTATATTAGTTAAATAAAGTAAAGGAAAATTTTATATCGTAATATTTTAGATACTCCGTAACTGCTTACCCGGCATTGTTGAAAGAATCTACTTGGCATAAATGATCTAAAATAGGAAATTCGTTATGTGTGAAAGAATCTACTTGCATAAATGATCTAAATAGAAAATTCGTATGTGAGTTATCCGTAAAAAAAAAATACCATGTGCTACTATGCTTGCACAGGAATCTATGTACTTTATCTCGATCTTCTTGGCATCAATGAAAGACAAAAATGGTTATTGTGAGTATTCCATAGAGATAAACATATGCTTGTTCCGGATTTTTTGTAGAGCTTTTCTGAGATATTCAATTCTGTTTACATTAATTTTGTGTATTTGTTATGGTTTAGGCAGTGTTGTAAGCCATTTCAAAGCGTCCAAAAAGCTACTTTTTTTCACGTTTCTCCACTAGACGGGCGATTTTTATGGCGTAGGAGTTGAGTATCGCAACTCTCTTACATCTAGGATTCATTCCCGGGAATCACCTGAAAAATTTTACAAAAGCCCCCCACCAATTTGGGATCAACAGTATGGCGCCCACCCAGAAAGTACGAACAACAAGCAAACCAACAAACAAAATCATTTTTTATAGATTAGATAAAATTAAGAAAAATTTTAGGACAACAACTTACTATGGAATCTCCCAAAAAACCAATTTTTAAATATAACAAGAGCATACAGCATGCTTTTCGAATACAAGATGATTTTTATCAAATCAGATGCTTATCTACTCTCATAAAGCAAGAAGAAATACCCATACGTCCACTCAAGACATTGAGTATGGAATTTCTATTGAGATTCAAAACACACCAACACATCTCGTTAAATGCAAGATGATGACGACCATTCATCCGTCCATAGTAATTCTGCCTGAGGGCAGGTCTTCACTGCAATCATAGCATTTTCATGCTATGCTTTGCCAGCTTTACTAGGGAATTATGGGCGTGGTGGTAGCTTTCCGTTGCTTTTACACCGGTGAAGGATTGGCGATGATAAGGATGATAATGATGGCCGGATGATTCCCGGGGTCCATTGGGTCCCAAGCATCCTCAAATTTGTCCTACAGGTGTGGAATAACCCCCGAGAAAAACCTCACCCAGGAGCCTGTCCCGACCGGGAATCGAAACCCGGGCCCGCTGCGTGACAAGGCAGCACGCTACCTAGAGATGACAGCGGTTGGACAGATGGCTATAATGATAAAATATAACTACTTTTTGTTTATCACGGATACTCATTATTATATATGTGTGTTAAGTAGTAGTGTTATGACATGTGAATGTTTTATTAATAAGTATGAACCAAAATCTATTATGCTTAGATTATAGTATCTCCTATTATTCATATCCTGAATATAGGTACTCAATCAACTTCAGCACATCCTATTTATTCCTAAATCTTCACTTTGTTTTTAGCTCCATGTACCCAAATTTACACGACAGCTCGATCTAAAAATTATCAGATATCTAGGACCAATTACACAATAAAGCAAATAGATCGAATCCAGACCCAAGCAAACTAAAAGCAGATTATCAGAGTAATTGAATTATTTATTTGATATATTAATGAATAAGATTCTCTTGGGAATACAATTGTATTAACACATTGTCAATAAAAACTCAAATCACGAAATTAAATGCCAAGAGTAAACTGTTTCGATAGCGACGCTATCATTATGAAGAGTAATACTTGACTAACGAAAAACAGGATAAAATGTGGTAAACAAAATATCAGTTAAAATAATTCACATGAGGCTTTGACCTAATCAGTCTTCATTATGATAGCGTCGCTATTGGAAACGCGTGGCTCTTTAAAAGTTTCAGTTTGATGTTTTGAATTTTTACTGACTATATTTAAAATACACTTTATTTTTTAATATTTTAAAATAAATAAGTAGTAAAACATTTTGATTTATTATTTCCAAATTATTTAATTGCTTTCGTCAATTTGGTATTAACCTATCACAGAAAATTATTTTCGTTTATATAATTCTCCTGTGCATTAATTCTTTCCATCAGCATGCGTTTTATATTTTGAAACTTCTCCAAAATTTGTTTGTTTTAAATTATTTCCTAATATCATTAAAACCCTCTTCAGCCTGGTACTCTATATTGTTTTATTTAATTTCCTTGTTATTATTTTAATGTCTTCCGCGCCAGAATTAATTTTATGTTTTTATACTGCCCTAAATTTATATAAATTTATATATGTCTGTTTTCCCTCTCCCTTTGGCTAAACATTTGTAAGAAATATATATTCTGTATGAATTATTTCTGTAATATTGTGTCAATATTGTGTATATTATTTCTGAATAAAATGTATTTTATTTTATTTCCATGTATTTGCTTTCCCTTTCATGTCCTTTTTCCCATGATATTCATGGTCATCCTATCAGAGTATGGACTTAAGTGTTCCAAAACAGAGCTTTCCCTAAATATCATCCTGCTTTTGTAAGAGTAGGAGCTGTAACCACTCCATCTGCTTTTCATCTGCTACATAGACAGGCTATACTTTAAGCTTAAATAACTATCTGAAATAGTCCCTGGAAGAATCGAAACCGCATGTTTCTAGCTGTGCTGGCATAAGCCTCTCCATACATCAATCAATTCACCTAATATTTTCAAATCAGTAGT
>JASPKZ010006995.1:0-36141 GCA_030220185.1 Diploptera punctata | reverse complement strand
CCTGGGTGAGGTTTTTTCGGGGGGTTTCCTCACCTGTAAGACAAATGTCAGGAAGCTTAGGGTCCAACAGTCCCCCGAAATTCATCTGGCCATCATCATCTTCCTTCACTGGTGTGGAGAGCAACGGGAAGCTACCACACCTATAATTCTTTGTAAAGCTGCAAAGCATAGCATGAAACTGCTATGATTGTAGTGAAAGACCTGTCCTCGGGCAGAATTTCTATAAAAATAGACCTATATGTTCTTATAAGAACAGTAATAACAATCCATACACATACAGATCTAATTGTAACTAATAAGTAATCAAAATTACAAAAATATAATAAAATGAATGGGGTAATACGAAGACATTTTGGTAAACAGATGAGGACAGAGACAAAACTAAGATTACATAACATCACATCAAAGCTGCTCTAAAATACGGAAGCGAAATTTGGATTTTAAATAAAAGAAACTCTCATAAACTTCAAGCAAGCCAAATGCGCTTCTTACGATCATTGTTAGGAATTAATAGACTGGATCACCAAAGGAACACTATTATCAGAGGAAAACTTGGAGTAACAAGTTTAAATGAAGATATACAAAGATACCAACAAGAATGGAAAAATCATCTGAGGAGAATGGCAAGAAATAGACTTCCAAAATTGGCATTCCAATATACCCCAACTGGACATAGGGACCAAGGAAGACCAAAACATCGGTGGAAAGATCAAGACCATCTTCGCTAGGTTTACCGTACAGGCCACATGGCCTAAAACGAATCTGTTCATGATGATGATGATGATGAAGTATTATATTTTGTATATAAGGGATTTGTTCTAAAACTTTCAAGTGTCAGATATAATTAAAACATTGTTTTTATATTTAATTGAAACTGATTATTTCAAAACCATCTGCTGCCACAATATTATACCTTCTGGCAATGTCACAGGCATTTAAAACTAACGAGTGTAGTCAATGATTTTTATTAAATAAATTCTATTAAAACATCAATCCCAATTAAAAACCAAAATATAAAACAGAAAATTATAATCACTGACAACCACATGGAGTAACTGAAAGCTAAGCCACAATATATCATTTGATATGTGTTAACGTGATGGTAATTGATTTACTTGTTGCAGATAATGCACCATTAAATTATTGTTTAATCAATTCTGTTCGTCTCTTTTAATAAAAGCTTTTAGTTGTAATCTCCATAAACTTTATCAAGGATATGGCATATTATTTTTAACCAATCACAGTCGTGTTTCGCCTGGAAGTTATCAACCAAAGTTTATCATTATCATATTAAAGAGACTTTTATAAGATTCATGATGTGTTCCGTTGAGGTTTATTCAAAATTAATATAAAATTATAGATTAATTAAGTTGAGGAGACGGACCTTTCAGGTGAATATTCTATAATTTTATAGTAATATTAAAGAGCTGCTCCTTTTGAACATTCTGAATAGGTCATAACATTATTATGCAGTGACTGACCCTCCAGGAAATACGGCTACCAGATTGTATATATTATGCATGAATGTTAGCAGATAGCGCATGCTGGAGATAATATAAAAATATTTGTAGCAATTGATTATACCACAAAAAATTACTGTTTACACTTTCTTAAACGAATTATTTTCCAGGAAATGACGTAGCAGAATAATATAATTGACATATTTACATCATAGCACATCAAAAATTAATTAATACCTATAATGTTGGTTATAAATTTCTCCACTAGGGTGCATTCTTATAATATTGCGATCCTTTAGCAATAATAATATGATCTAGTTGCAGTGATGAAAAATAGAAGAAAATGAAGCGTACCAATTGTTTTTCATTTGTTTTCAAACATCGCCGTTTATATTAAATATATAAATATTTTAAAATAACTATAGTTAAATAATGATTTGTGAGTAAACAGCTCAATTTTATTCGTTAAATAGTCCTAACAAATGCCACTCTTGATTTCCAAATTCTCTATATAAATTCACTCCTCACTTCATGTGTCGTGAATTTATCGATAATTTAGAAATAACTCGTGGCATTACTTATGATAATTTGTATGAATGCTTTTCGTATTTATTCGCCTATTAAGGAAATCTTGGAATCTAGTTTAATTATATTAAATTTGATTTCTCGATGTTTGACCAGTGAATAAATGTCATTTCCGTGCTTACTGATATATCGATCCGATGCAGTACATTAATATACATAAGTCAGACGCCTACTGTGCAAGTAACATTTCAATCACACCTTCACTTGCTTTTTATCACAGGATTCTGAACACGAGACTGACGTTGCAAATGCGCGAGTATTACACTTTGAAAAAACACATAAACTACCGTATGAGGTGAATCTATTCTTGGATTTATGTATTTCCAACTTTTACGCTTTATATTATTTCTCATATGTCTACCGCTGTACCCTTGAGGTAGCGTGCTATGGGCCCGGGTTTGATCATGGGTCGGGCCAAGTTTCCTGGGTGAGGTTTTTTTTCGGAGTATTTCCTCACCGGTAAGATAAATGTCAGGAAAGGTCCCCGAACATCATGTGGTCATCATTATTATCATGTTCACTTCATTAGAATAAGTATCGAACCCGGGCCCGCTGTGTGACAAGGCAGCACGCTTCCTCGAGACCACAGCGGTGGACAATATTTAATAATTATTAAAATATAATTTATACCCCAGAAACAATGCCAATCTGTAGTATGAAGTCAACAATAGTAAATAACAACAATAGTAAATGGATGTAAACCAGCAGTAATTTATATTCCAGCAACAATGGTCAATCTGCAGCTGTGAAGTCAAATTTAATTTCAACAGTGTTGCTGCAACAGTTTAAAATAAGTTGGCAATAATTTAACAGTTATCTATCTGTATTGACTTAGGCTTTCACGGCCGGAGTTACTACGATGATCTTGTAGACGATTTCCGGGCTGTTGGCCGTGGTCTTGAGGCTTGTAGTTCCCCAACGTTTCGCCAGAGACTGCGTCCGGCATCCTCAAGGGTTGTCTTGAGACTGGAAATTTTGTCGATTACATGTATAATTGAGCAGGTTGTCGACAAAATTGCCAGTCTCAAGACAACCCTTGAGGATGCCGGACGCAGTCCCTGGCGAAACGTTAGGGAACTACAGCCTCAAGACCACGGCCAACAGACCGGAAATCGTCTACAAGATTATCATAAGTAATGCCACGAGTGATTTCCAAATTATCGATAAATTCACGACTCACGAAGTGAGGAGTGAATTTATCTAGAGAATTTGGAAATCAAGAGTGGCATTTGTTAGGACTATTTAACGAATAAAATTAAGCTGTTTACTTACAAATCATTATTTAATATAGTTATTTTAAAATATTTATATATTTAATGTAAACGGCGATGTTTGAAAACAAATGAGAAACGATAGGTGCGCTTCATCTGCTTCCTTTGTTTATCACTCACTGCAACCTGATCATATTATTTATTGCCAAAGGATCGCAATATTATAAGAATGCTCTCTAGTGGAGAAAAACTGAAACACATCAAACTGTATATTAATACATTTCTGATCGTTTCTGATGTCGTATGATGTAAATATGACAATTAAATTTTTCTGGATTATTACCTAGGGAAAAAAATTCATTTAAGAAAGTGCAAACAGTGGTTTCTTTTTTTGGTGGTATAATCAATTGCTACAAATGTTTTTATATATGTGTTGACATTCATGCACTATATATAGCCTACAATATGGTAGCCGTATTTCTCACAGGCTCAGTCACTGCAAAATAATGGCCAGACCTGTTCAGAATATTAAAAAGGAGCAGCTTTCTTTAATATGGTAATTATAACACTGATAAATATTTCGTGAAACAAGACTCTGATTGGTTGTAAAACAGAAATCATTGAAACGTGATTGGTCATTGACTCCCATTTGGGGCATGAGTTAAATAGTCATAGTTATCTATCTACCGACTTCTTGTTGGCTGTGTTTTACTACTCTGAACCACAACGCATTTTTATTAGTATTACAACTGGGTTTTCACAACAATAACATGGCGAATGTTAAGAAGGATAAGTTGTATGCGCTTTCAAAATTCAAAACACAACTTATCAAAAATGATTGCATCATTCTTCGATGTTTCGTCTGAGAAGTAAATATTGAATATACTAAAGAACTATGAATTACCTCTTATGGACTCTCAAGAAAAAAAAATTGGTGCAGAATGATATGCATATTATATAAACTGAGTTCATGTAACTGGTTTAAACCTTAATTCTATTGTTTCTCAGTAGCACCTTTTTTTGCGTCTTTTTGTATGCATTTTCAGAACCCCTTTTCCCCTTTTACGACCAAAATTTGCATTTTAAAATGCTTCCCTAGTGATAAGGCGAGTATTATACTGTTTTCAGTGATTTACTAACATTCATAAAGCTCGAATAACTCTGTGATTATAAATTTCCCGGACCCATGTTGTTCCAGACTTTTCTTCTTCTCTCAATATGAGGAATTAATTTTTGAAATTTTGCCGTTGAGTTTTGTTACACCCTGCATATGTTTTGCGTCTTGCTGATTTTGCATGGAATGCCCCTAAAATATATAAAACTGTTATTCTTCCAGTACGTATATGGATGCGAAACATCGAATCCTACTACAAGTTAGGAGAAAAATGTCGTGTATTTGAGAATAAAGTTCTTAGGAACATTTTTAGACCAAAGAGAGATGAATAGACAGGCGAGTAGAGAAGACTGCTTTAACATAATTTCATTATATTTATGAGAAACCAGATGTTGGTGATGTGCTAACCACTTGTCACTAACATCTGTAAGGGACTAAATTATATTGATTAAGTATGACGATACAGACTGCGGAAATGCTGTTTTTCGTATGTGAAAGGATGCACAAGAGCGGATACAATAGGAATGAAACTATACGAGAAGAATTAAATATATATAAAATTGAAGATACAATCAGCGAAAATAATAAGAAATGGACAGAACACTTAATGAGAATGAACAACGAAAGAATACCAAAAAGAACCTTCCTGTATAATCCCAGAGGAACAAGAGATGTTGGCCGACCACGTAGAAGATGGACTCCACTTTTAACTTCGCCGGAACAGGCTGCATAGCCTAAAGCTTGTAGTAGAAGAAGGAGAAGAATGATGATGATGATAATAATAATAATATAATAACTAATAATACAAAAATATATATACGCTCCGACGGTCGCAATTTTATTCGCAATCAAACTCGACATTTTACGATCAATTAGGAAACATAAGCTCGAGTCTGTTAACCAGTAAAATCAGACCATTAGGAATTGAGGTTTATCTTTGGCAGCCGCAATTTCCGATTTTTCGTAACGAAACTCGATGTATGGCATTCAAATAAAACGGGAAATGTATTTTCAAAACTTAATGAAATTCAAGAATTAGAAGCAGTGGTTTAGCTAGAATGCCGGAATGTGAAAATCTATTTAGTGTCTTTTTTTTAATGAGACGGCTGTAACATTTGAATAAAAAGATTGAGATTGAGTTCTTTAATCAGCAAAATCGGATCATATGTATTGGTATATATGACCTAGTATTTAAAAAGACTTAAGCCATTTATACCGCCCAATTTAAAGTTGTTTTCAGCCTATTTCTATGTAATATGTTTAATAATTTGTGGAGTTTCAGTTAAAGAGTAAGTAGTTATAAGTTGAAAGGGCATTTAATTTGAAATTAATGATGGAGATATCAGATGATGGCGTTAAGACAGACATATGGATGGGTACAGTTGAAAGTAGAAATTTAATGTTTAGGAAAAAGCCGGCAGTGACCGGGAGTCAATTTCCTGTGGCCATCTCCTGCATGTCACTTAGCTGTCACACGTTTTCATACGATCTGCAAATCTAACTATAGCCCTATATCCCTTTATATGTAATGTTTTTTTCCCCCCTTCATAAGTTCTCTCATTATACAACTACCGCATTCACTTCAACGTGCATTTCTCTCTGATACAATTTCTTTATTCTCATATTATATATGAAGTGTTTGACACATTAATTCACTAGTTACGATCAAGTTCCAATTTATCTGTAGACAATTAATAACGTTATATACTGCTGTCAAGAAGTAAAGCAGAGGAAGTGCTTTGTGTGGAGTGTAGCATTGTATGATGCAGATACTTGGACATTATAATAATAATAATAATAATAATAATAATAATAATAATAATAATAATAATAATAATAATAATGCTTTATTTATTCTGGCAGAGTTAAGGCCATAAGGACTTCTCTTCCACTCAACCAGCACAAATACAAATAAATATTTGACAAATAGATATACACTATACTAATTATAAACAGTTAAATATACATTAAATGTAGCAATGTAAATTTATGTACAAACATTTTATAGGATAATAACAATAATAATACTTACGATAATATAATAATAATAATAATAATAATAATAATAATAATAATAATAATAATAATAATAAAATAATAATAATAATAATAATAATAATAATAATAATAATATAAACATAATAAATTATACGAGAAACACCTATTAATATATATATATAATATATATATATATGTGTGTGTGTGTGTGGTGTTATAATTAAATCTTTAACATTGAGCAATGCAAGCTTAATATGGTATGATAAGAAAATAAATGCTTGGACGGGATTCGAACCCGGATCTCAGAGATCCGGGTTCGAATCCCGTCCAGGCATTTATTTTTCTTATCATACCATATATATATATATATATATATATATATATATATATATATATATCTTACACTGGGTGATAATGAAGTCGAGGTTAGAGCAAATATAAATTTAGATTTCTTTTAAAATATGCCAATGTCCGGCAGCCCCTTATTTCTTGTGGTAGGGAATTCAGTTGCGAGAAGTGAAGATGGTATATGACATGGAGTGATTACGACGGAATGAGGAAAAGCGACTGGAAGCTTTGAGATATGGATATGGAAAAGGATGGAGCGTATAAAATGGCCAGACAAAATAACAATAAATATGTGCTAGACAAAGTGGGCGAAGGAAGAACAATGCTGGAATTCATAAAGAAGAGGAAAATAAATTGGATTGGCAACTGGCTAAGAAGAAACTTCCTGCTGACGGGTGCCCTAGAAGGAATTGTCATAAGTAATGCCACGAGTGATTTCAATTATCTAGAGGATTTGAAAATCAAGAGTGGCATTTGTTTTGGACTATTTAACAATACAATTAAGCTGTTTACTCACAAACTGTTATTTAAATGTAGTTATTTGAAAATATGTATATATTTATGTAAACAGCTATGTTTGAAAACATATTAGAGATGTTTGGTTATGTTTAATTTGTTCATCACTGCAACTTGATCATACTATTTATTGCCAAATAGGATCGCAATATTTTAAGAATGCACCCTAGTGGAGAAAAAAAATCAAACAAGGAGGAGCTTTCTTTATTTTGGTAATCAAAATTCGATAGTTATTGAGGCGAAACACGACTGTGATTGGCTGTAAAACAAAATTCATTGAAACGTGATTGGTCATTGACTCCCATTTGGGGCACGAGTTAAATAGTCAGCGGAAAAAAAGGTTAGAGGCAGAAAAAGACATCAGATGATAGACAATATTAAAATAAATGGTTTGTATGCTGATGCATAAAAGGAAAGCCGAGTTAAGGAAACAGTGAATAATGCTGAGTTTGCAGTAAAAGATCAGCTCTTGGGCAGAATACTATGTATGTATATTTCAATATATGTGACAATAAAAACAAGTCCCCCACGCAGAAACTCTATAAATTAAGCGAATTCCTCAGCAAGTAGAATTTGTCAAATTTTGATGGTTTACTGACAAGGGAACTCTTAATAAATGCATGTATAACCTACCTTGAAATTCTTCTCAGAGAAGCGTTGTGATGTACCAACGCCGCGTCCATAAATCATCAGCTTCTTTTAACTGCAAGGCATTAAAATCCAGCGCCAAATCTCTCATTTAAACTGCAGCGAAGTAATACAACTCCTGACTTGATGTATTGGATAACCCTCACTATCTGCCGTCCGCGCTGCCCTCGCCTCACTTCACACTGGTCTACGCATAGCAGGGACGCCCAACTGCTATGCATAGCGGGTTGCCATTGCTGGATTCTGGCTTCGATTTTTGTGCATGGTAATTAAAAGGGCAGATCCTTTTTTAGACACGACCTTCGTACATCACAACTCTTCTCTGGGGAAAAAAATTCAAGGTAAGATTCGGCGTGCAATGGTTGACTGTTCCCTTGTGATATAATATAATTGTTATATTTCAGATATAATGAGGGTAAATCCAGTTTTATATCATAATGATATTGTGAAAAGAAAAATTAATGTGTGAACCAGGAATCGAACCGTGGACCTCTAGTTCTCCAGACTAGTGTGCAGCCCACTACACCATTCCACACCTGGCACAAACACTAACAATTCTTTCCACATATATAAATCTATAATTCTCGTTTCGTTCTTTTCACAATATCATTATAATATTATAATATGATCCATTATTGGAACTGTGTTAAAATAACAATATTGGAAAATGTTAAATAAATCCAGTTTTGCCAAACATTTTAGAGAAACAGGTAATCAATTTAATACTACCAATAACGTGTTATCGATTATTCATACAGAAAATAATTTGAAAATCAATTTCCTCGAAGAAATCGAGATATTAAAAGAAGCCAAGAACTCACACTTACTTAACGAGAACACGCCCAATGATATGAACCTTCTTTACAAAACTGTAACAAACAACAGTTAGTACCAATACATAAGCAGAAGATGGAACGTATGTTCCGAAAGGCCTCCTTGATATTTTACAACGTTATAACGTTTAGGACGACTGAGAACTCAAGTACCTTTTTATATTTTATTGTTTTACATAAGAAATTACGCTGACCACGGACCACTCAAATTACATCCGTACGGAAACAAGTGTAACTAAATTAGTATGGTTCAAATTCTTCCCTGTAAGATCGCTTAAATCTCTGTTAAGGGAAACATGGGCTTACAAGAAGAAGACAAGAAGAAATTACGTTATAAGAAAAAATATAAGAGTAGAGGAATCACTATTAGAAACTACAATACAATGCAAATAAAATGTTTTGGACATATGAAATAAAATAATTAAATTCACAAATCTACCAAACATTTTTAATTTAAAATTTGTACCATTGACAACGTCAAAGCCATTATGCAAAATGTATTTTTAGTTACATGTTCTATCATCTTTTGAAACTGGAGATTTAAGTTAGGTCAAGTGACCTACAATTTGTGTTCGGTTGGTCAAGAATGTGAAAGGCATTGGCGCAAATGGCGTTGGATTCGCCAGCAAGGCGTAAAATAAACAGTTATTGCAATGGCAAGTGCAAAAAAGATGCGAATTCTTACTTTTACATATCCCGAGGGCTTTCAAAATATACACAAGGACAGTAATATCTATGTCCATGGAGCAGAAACGTATGCTGTATACATTGTTTTCTTTCCCGGGAGAAATTCAACTCTTACGAGCATGTAAACACCCAAATGCATGCAAGAACGAATCATCTCATACATTATAAATTCGTGAAAATTCAAACAACATACTTTCTTAATATTATTTCCATTGAATAATGTAGGATGACTGGTAAATAATTCCAAAAACAAAATATTTAAAATTATAACAAAAAATGAAAATATAATTTGACCATCAATTATATAAAAATAGAATATGTAAAATCATTTATACAGAATGATTCACAATACATATTACAGACATCCAGGGCTTGTAGAGGGGACTTAGTTGATTAAGTTTTGATAAGGAACCCATGTCTGGAAACGTACCATTTTATGTAAAATAAGTTTGAAATCGAAACACAATGGTCCTGATATCGTGTGTCTTGTGTTTAAGAATAAGTATTACAGACTTGTAGGTGTTGTCCGAGGAAGAATTCTTACATGAATTCTGGCGGCAGCAGAAATTATTGAGCACACACCAGGTCTCGTGTGGCGTGTGTATTAAAATATGAGTCGCAGATACACTTTGTGCAACGAACAACAGGATCCCCACATGGAACCACACTTGTAGTACAACCCCTAGAAGTCTGTAATACTCATTCTGAAACACAATACACGCGATATCAGCCCATTGTGTTTCGATCTTCGAATCTATATTACATCAAAATGGTACGTTTTCGGTCATTGGTTCCTTATCAAAACTGTATCTACTAATTCCCCTCTACAACCCCTAGAAGCCTGTAATATGTATTATGAATCACAAGACACGCGATATCAGCCCATTGTGTTTCGATCTTCGAATCTATATTACATCAAAATGGTACGTTTTCGGTCATTGGTTCCTTATCAAAACTGTATCTACTAATTCCCCTCTACAACCCCTAGAAGCCTGTAATATGTATTATGAATCACAAGACACGCGATATCAGCCCATTGTGTTTCGATCTTCGAATCTATATTACATCAAAATGGTACGTTTTCGGTCATTGGTTCCTTATCAAAACTGTATCTACTAATTCCCCTCCAAAACCCCTAGAAGCCTGTAATATGTATTATGAATCACAAGACACGCGATATCAGCCCATTGTGTTTCGATCTTCGAATCTATATTACATCAAAATGGTACGTTTTCGGTCATTGGTTCCTTATCAAAACTGTATCTACTAATTCCCCTCTACAACCCCTAGAAGCCTGTAATATGTATTATGAATCACAAGACACGCGATATCAGCCCATTGTGTTTCGATCTTCGAATCTATATTACATCAAAATGGTACGTTTTCGGTCATTGGTTCCTTATCAAAACTGTATCTACTAATTCCCCTCTACAACCCCTAGAAGCCTGTAATATGTATTATGAATCACAAGACACGCGATATCAGCCCATTGTGTTTCGATCTTCGAATCTATATTACATCAAAATGGTACGTTTTCGGTCATTGGTTCCTTATCAAAACTGTATCTACTAATTCCCTCTACAACCCCTAGACCCTAAAGCCTGTAATATGTATTATGAATCACAAGACACGCGATATCAGCCCATTGTGTTTCGATCTTCGAATCTATATTACATCAAAATGGTACGTTTTCGGTCATTGGTTCCTATCAAAACTGTATCTACTAATTCCCCTCTACAACCCCTAGAAGCCTGTAATATGTATTATGAATCACAAGACACGCGATATCAGCCATTGTGTTTCGATCTTCGAATCTATATTACATCAAAATGGTACGTTTTCGGTCATTGGTTCCTTATCAAAACTGTATCTACTAATTCCCCTCTACAACCCCTAGAAGCCTGTAATATGTATTATGAATCACAAGACACGCGATATCAGCCCATTGTGTTTCGATCTTCGAATCTATATTACATCAAAATGGTACGTTTTCGGTCATTGGTTCCTTATCAAAACTGTATCTACTAATTCCCCTCTACAACCCCTAGAAGCCTGTAATATGTATTATGAATCACAAGACACGCGATATCAGCCCATTGTGTTTCGATCTTCGAATCTATATTACATCAAAATGGTACGTTTTCGGTCATGGTTCCTTATCAAAACTGTATCTACTAATTCCCCTCTACAACCCCTAGAAGCCTGTAATATGTATTATGAATCACAAGACACGCGATATCAGCCCATTGTGTTACGATCTTCGAATCTATATTACATCAAAATGGTACGTTTTCGGTCATTGGTTCCTTATCAAAACTGTATCTACTAATTCCCCTCTACAACCCCTAGAAGCCTGTAATATGTATTATGAATCACAAGACACGCGATATCAGCCCATTGTGTTTCGATCTTCGAATCTATATTACATCAAAATGGTACGTTTTCGGTCATTGGTTCCTTATCAAAACTGTATCTACTAATTCCCCTCTACAACCCCTAGAAGCCTGTAATATGTATTATGAATCACAAGACACGCGATATCAGCCCATTGTGTTTCGATCTTCGAATCTATATTACATCAAAATGGTACGTTTTCGGTCATTGGTTCCTTATCAAAACTGTATCTACTAATTCCCCTCTACAACCCCTAGAAGCCTGTAATATGTATTATGAATCACAAGACACGCGATATCAGCCCATTGTGTTTCGATCTTCGAATCTATATTACATCAAAATGGTACGTTTTCGGTCATTGGTTCCTTATCAAAACTGTATCTACTAATTCCCCTCTACAACCCCTAGAAGCCTGTAATATGTATTATGAATCACAAGACACGCGATATCAGCCCATTGTGTTTCGATCTTCGAATCTATATTACATCAAAATGGTACGTTTTCGGTCATTGGTTCCTTATCAAAACTGTATCTACTAATTCCCCTCTACAACCCCTAGAAGCCTGTAATATGTATTATGAATCACAAGACACGCGATATCAGCCCATTGTGTTTCGATCTTCGAATCTATATTACATCAAAATGGTACGTTTTCGGTCATTGGTTCCTTATCAAAACTGTATCTACTAATTCCCCTCTACAACCCCTAGAAGCCTGTAATATGTATTATGAATCACAAGACACGCGATATCAGCCCATTGTGTTCGATCTTCGAATCTATATTACATCAAAATGGTACGTTTTCGGTCATTGGTTCCTTATCAAAACTGTATCTACTAATTCCCCTCTACAACCCCTAGAAGCCTGTAATATGTATTATGAATCACAAGACACGCGATATCAGCCCATTGTGTTTCGATCTTCGAATCTATATTACATCAAAATGGTACGTTTTCGGTCATTGGTTCCTTATCAAAACTGTATCTACTAATTCCCCTCTACAACCCCTAGAAGCCTGTAATATGTATTATGAATCACAAGACACGCGATATTAGCCCATTGTGTTTCGATCTTCGAATCTATATTACAATCAAAATGGTACGTTTTCGGTCATTGGTTCCTTATCAAAACTGTATCTACTAATTCCCCTATACAACCCCTAGAAGCCTGTAATATGTATTATGAATCACAAGACACGCGATATCAGCCCATTGTGTTTCGATCTTCGAATCTATATTACATCAAAATGGTACGTTTTCGGTCATTGGTTCCTTATCAAAACTGTATCTACTAATTCCCCTCTACAACCCCTAGAAGCCTGTAATATGTATTATGAATCACAAGACACGCGATATCAGCCCATTGTGTTTCGATCTTCGAATCTATATTACATCAAAATGGTACGTTTTCGGTCATTGGTTCCTTATCAAAACTGTATCTACTAATTCCCCTATACAACCCCTAGAAGCCTGTAATATGTATTATGAATCACAAGACACGCGATATCAGCCCATTGTGTTTCGATCTTCGAATCTATATTACATCAAAATGGTACGTTTTCGGTCATTGGTTCCTTATCAAAACTGTATCTACTAATTCCCCTCTACAACCCCTAGAAGCCTGTAATATGTATTATGAATCACAAGACACGCGATATCAGCCCATTGTGTTTCGATCTTCGAATCTATATTACATCAAAATGGTACGTTTTCGGTCATTGGTTCCTTATCAAAACTGTATCTACTAATTCCCCTCTACAACCCCTAGAAGCCTGTAATATGTATTATGAATCACAAGACACGCGATATCAGCCCATTGTGTTTCGATCTTCGAATCTATATTACATCAAAATGGTACGTTTTCGGTCATTGGTTCCTTATCAAAACTGTATCTACTAATTCCCCTATACAACCCCTAGAAGCCTGTAATATGTATTATGAATCACAAGACACGCGATATCAGCCCATTGTGTTTCGATCTTCGAATCTATATTACATCAAAATGGTACGTTTTCGGTCATTGGTTCCTTATCAAAACTGTATCTACTAATTCCCCTATACAACCCCTAGAAGCCTGTAATATGTATTATGAATCACAAGACACGCGATATCAGCCCATTGTGTTTCGATCTTCGAATCTATATTACATCAAAATGGTACGTTTTCGGTCATTGGTTCCTTATCAAAACTGTATCTACTAATTCCCCTCTACAACCCCTAGAAGCCTGTAATATGTATTATGAATCACAAGACACGCGATATCAGCCCATTGTGTTTCGATCTTCGAATCTATATTACATCAAAATGGTACGTTTTCGGTCATTGGTTCCTTATCAAAACTGTATCTACTAATTCCCCTATACAACCCCTAGAAGCCTGTAATATGTATTATGAATCACAAGACACGCGATATCAGCCCATTGTGTTTCGATCTTCGAATCTATATTACATCAAAATGGTACGTTTTCGGTCATTGGTTCCTTATCAAAACTGTATCTACTAATTCCCCTCTACAACCCCTAGAAGCCTGTAATATGTATTATGAATCACAAGACACGCGATATCAGCCCATTGTGTTTCGATCTTCGAATCTATATTACATCAAAATGGTACGTTTTCGGTCATTGGTTCCTTATCAAAACTGTATCTACTAATTCCCCTCTACAACCCCTAGAAGCCTGTAATATGTATTATGAATCACAAGACACGCGATATCAGCCCATTGTGTTTCGATCTTCGAATCTATATTACATCAAAATGGTACGTTTTCGGTCATTGGTTCCTTATCAAAACTGTATCTACTAATTCCCCTATACAACCCCTAGAAGCCTGTAATATGTATTATGAATCACAAGACACGCGATATCAGCCCATTGTGTTTCGATCTTCGAATCTATATTACATCAAAATGGTACGTTTTCGGTCATTGGTTCCTTATCAAACTGTATCTACTAATTCCCCTCTACAACCCCTAGAAGCCTGTAATATGTATTATGAATCACAAGACACGCGATATCAGCCCATTGTGTTTCGATCTTCGAATCTATATTACATCAAAATGGTACGTTTTCGGTCATTGGTTCCTTATCAAAACTGTATCTACTAATTCCCCTCTACAACCCCTAGAAGCCTGTAATATGTATTATGAATCACAAGACACGCGATATCAGTCCATTATGTTCCGATAATCAAACGTATTTTTCATCGAAATGATACGTTTCCGGACATGGGTTACTTATGAAAACTGTGCCTACTAAGTCCCCTCTACAACTCCTAGAAGTCTGAAATACTTGTTGTGAATCACTCTGTATATCTTGGTTGAACTATAAAAAAACAGTGTAGAGGAAGAAATTAACGAAAGAGTCTCCCTGGACAATAATGTCTACTATGCAAATGGAATGCTCTTTAAAATTAAATTTGTCTCCTGATTAGCAAAAATTAAAGTGTATAATACAGTAATAAGACCGGTTGTAACTTATGACTGTGAAACATAGGCACTGATAGAATCGGATAAAAAAACTATTAATGAGCTTGTAGAAGATTTTTGGGCTGTTGGCAGTGGTCTTCAATCCTGTAGTCTCTGAGGTTTCGCCAGAGACTATGTCCGGTATCCTCAAGGGTTTTTTTTTCAGACTATTAATCTTCGGAAGGAAAATTTTACGGAGAATTTTAGGCCAATTAGAGAATGAATTGCGAATTAAATGTTTAATACAAAATAAAAATATAGTAAACCACATTAAAGCTCAAAGGCTGAGCTGGTATGGACATGTGAACAGAATGCAAGAAGACAAACTTGTAAAAAGAATATACAAATGGAAACCAATATGCACCAGAACAGTTGGACAAAAAAAAAAAAAAGAAAAAAGAGAGTATGACGTCATAAAATACATAAGAGAAAAAAAAAACTAAAAATTGGCCAACTACATGCTGAAGATGAAACCATGTTTTCGAAAGGCTTCCTACAACATTTATACTGTTGAAATTTGAGGATGACTGAGATCTCAGGTACTGGTTTTATGTTTTTTGAAGTTTTTTATATAGTGACCTCGGCGGTTTAACGTTTTTTTAAGTTTTTTACACAGTGACCTCAACAGAGTTTCGTAATGCATTTTTAATATATTTTCTTTGTAAAATTGTATATTTTACCAACATAATGCTGAGAATTACACTAGGATATAAAATCTTGAATAACTAAACGACAAATGAGGAACATTTTGAAGAAGTGGCTGAATTCAAATATCTAGGAACAATAATTACAAACAGGAATGAGATGCACAAAGAAATTAATCATAGGCTCAATTCTGGAAATGCGTGCTATTATGCATTGCAGAGACTCTTTTCGTCCCACTCCTTTAAAAAACGTTAAACTGGATATATATATAACTGAAATTCTCCTAATTATATTATATGGATGCGAAACATGGACTCTTACTTTAAGGGAGGAAACAACATTACGAGTATTTGAGAATAAAGTTATTAAAAACATTTTGGGCCAAAAAGAGATGAATAGACATGTGAATGGAGAAAACTATATAATAGTGAGCCAGATATAAAAAGAACAGTTAAGTATCATAGACTGAAATCGGCAGGACATTTGGCATGACTGGGGAATGAAATAGGTGCATGTAGGAAAACCAGAAGGAAAACGCCCAGTTGGTAGACCAAGAATAAGGTGGGAGAATAACATTATCCATGATTTGAGGGAAGTAGATTATACAGGGGATGATTGGAACATATTAACTCAGGATAGAGATGAATGGAGTGCTTATGTCCGCGTGGCCATGAACCTACGGGTTCGATAGAGCTAGCGAGTTAGTTGGTTATAAAATCTTGAACAGATTTTCCCGGTTATTTTTTAGATTGTATTAACGAGCTGAATTTATACGATCGACAAACGGATGGAACGGATTTAGATCGCAGATAAACACTACTGTTTCTGTACAGCCCCTCTTCATTGTTTGCTTGCTGTCGGTATACCCGCATCACAGAAAAGCAAGAGAAGTTGCCTGCTCTCATGGCGCTATTAACGTCTTGTATAATATTGGTGCTATATTCTTTATTTAATGCCTTTGAATCGCATTCTATTTGATTTTTTTCCACATTCTGCAATGATGATGAAAATAATTATGATAATAATAATAATAATAATATAATAATAATAATAATAATAATAATAAAAAATAATAATTATTATTATTATTTACGAAGAATTTTTTTTATCTACGTGAAATAGATTTTTACTTAACGAAGTTAATATCACGCTAACAAAAGCAAAACTTTGATATAAATGAATATATATATATATATATATATATATATATATATGTCTTTATGTAGACGGTAGCTTGTGATGCATATACAGTAACCTTTATTGCAATCAAAACTGTGATTATATATATATATATATATATATATATATATATTAGTTGATACTTCATTTTATAATGTGAATGGATTTTAATATTTACATGTGATAATATTGTGTTAATTTTTGATAGCTTATTTAAATAAAAATAATAATGATTATTATCATAATTATTATAATAAATGCTTTATTTAAGTTGCCAGAGTTAAATGCTTGTATAGCTGAAGTCTATTGCATTGTATATTATACCAGGAGACTAATAAACATTATTATTATTATTATTATTATCATCATAATCCTTCACCGGTGTGGAAAGCAACGGAAAGCTACCACACCTACAATTCCCTAGTAGAGCTGCAAGCATAGCATGAAAATGCCGATGATTGCAGTGAAGGACCTGCCTTCGGGCGGAATTACTATGGATGGATTATTATTAAAATTGATGTCGATGGAAATTGATTTCTTGGGAGAGCAGCAAGATGTTCAAAATTAAAAAAAAAAGTCATACGAGGTAAAATGAATATTACGCATTCAATAGTAGATTGTATAACATATTCATCCATAGTAATTCTGCCCGAGGGCAGGTCCTTCACTGCAATCATAGCATTTTCATGCTAATCTTGCAGCTTTACTAGGGAATTGTAGGTGTGGTAGCTTCCCGTTGCTTTCCACACCGGTGGAGGATGATGATGATGATGATGATAATGATGGTGATGATGGTGGCCATATGATTTCGGGGACCGTTTGGGCCTTAAAGTTTTCCTGAGATTTGTCTTACAGGTGAGGGAAAACCCCAATAAAAACCTCACCCTGAAAAACTGTCCCGACCGAGGATCGAAACCGGGTCCGCTGCGTGACAAGGCAGCACGCTACCTCGAGACCACAGCGGTGGACGTATAATATATAGGTAATTAAATTGGTATGAGTATGTAAGAAGAATGCAAGAAAGGTTACCCAGAGAAACATTGGAATGATGTCCATCTGATGAACAAAGAAAGGACGACCTCGAAACTCAGGTATGTAAGAAATAAAACTGGAATGAGAACAAGACGAATGGATGACATGGATTGGATGGATAGGGACGAGTGGAGGAGGGAAAGAAAACTTCAGGCTCAGAAATGTGTGTAAACATCCAAATACGATATAAATAATAATAATAAATAATAATAATAATAATAATAATAATAATAATAATATAATAATAATAATAATAATAATAATAATAGTAATAATAATAATAATAATAATAATATTGACTAAAGAGAGATGGACAAATGAATGGATGAAACTACATAAAACTGAAATCCATGAAATTTGTGAAGAGCTGGAAAACTAGAGAAAAAGCGTGGAGTAGGTAAGCCAAGATTTAGGTGGAAGAATAACATTAACCATGTTTGAGGAATATGAATGATTGGAAAGTATTAGCTTAGGACAGAGGATGCACGGAGAGCTTACGTCCGCGCGACCATGAAACTACAAATTAGGCAATACCAGTGAGTTATTATTATTCTTTTTTTAACTATTTGGGTTGTAATTTTACTATAAACACAACAACTGAAAGATACATAAATATGAAACTGTCGAAATTTCAAATGATAAGCGGAACTATACATAAACATTAAAGGACAAAACAAGAAGAGATACTAGATTGAAGTTTTATAAAACATTGGCAGTTCCTGCATTACTTTATGGGAGTCAAACTTTCGTTATGACCAAAAAATTACAAAGTACAATACAAAGCGTAGAAATGAACTTCCTTAGAAGAACAAAAGACTGCACAAGAATGGATCGGTTAAAGAATGAAGATACAAGAACAGAGTTAAATATATATCCATTAAATGATAAAATCAAAGGATATAGAGAAAAATGGTTTAGACATGTAGAAAGAATGAACGTAAGAAGATTAACAAAAGGAGCATTTAACTACAAGCCAAGAGGTTCATGGAATGTAGGAAGGCCAGTGAAAAAATGGACAGAACTGTGAAGCGGAACAGGCAATTGCCTAGCTCGTGAAGTGAAGATTATTATTAATATTATTATTATTAGGTCCTGCAATGTCTTTGACGTATTACTGGTATCATTAAAAATATATATCTAATCGTCCAGTTGCCTTTCATCGGTATTGTAACTAATTTGACAATCATAAAATGATATTTTAAACCAGGTCACAACATTTCAAGAAGCAATTCTTAATATGTTTTCCTTTTTCCAAATCGTTGTTGTTTTCCTAGCTGATCCGAGGCTTAATACTTGGGACTGCGAGCAATGTGTAAGATACACCTTGAAGTGGGTTGATAGCCAATTTAATATAAATGCCAGAAAATACAATATGGAAATTAATACGAATAAGACTAAATGCTTAACAATATCAAAAGAACCAGTAAGATGCAAATTAGAAGTGGAA
The DNA here is from genome assembly GCA_030220185.1 of Diploptera punctata. Lineage (NCBI taxonomy): Eukaryota > Metazoa > Arthropoda > Insecta > Blattodea > Blaberidae > Diploptera > Diploptera punctata. Next base: position 16,579 of record JASPKZ010006995.1, on the reverse strand, counting down.
AGAAAAATTATAGAACAAGTATCAGAATTCAAGTATTTAGGTGTATAAATAACACTAAAAATCTAACAAAATAAGTAAAGAAACAAGCTGATAAAGCAGCACAAATATTAGAATATATGAAAAATGTAATTTGGCGCAACAAACATATATCAATAGAAAGCAAAACCCGCATATACAAAACGATGGTTCGACCAGTTCATATATGGAGCAGAAACTAGGGCTTGGTGCAACAAAAACTAAACAAACAATAAGCATATATGAAATGAAGATCTTAAGAATTATTCAGGGAAAAACATTATTTGATACGGTACACAATACAGAAATTAGAGACAAATGTCAAATTCAAAACATAACCAAATTTATTATAGACGGACGAAAATATTGTAAAGATCATATAGAATCAGTGGAAGATAATAGACTTGAAAAAAGAGCTAAAGAAGATAGACCAAACGGACGGGAGAAGAACAAGAGGAAGACCAGCCAAGATATGGATAGAGAGTGGCTATACATCCAATACGTCTTCCGCGGAAGAGCGATTTGAATAGAATAGAAAATATTTAATTGGCCTGGTGGAGTTAAGGCCATGTGGCCTTCTCTTCCACTCAGCAGGACAAACATATGTTACATTTAAATACAATAAAATGACTAATAGTACATACTAAACAATTCATTATCTGTCAAACTGAACAATAATGAAAATAATGTCTAATAATACAATAAAATTAAATACAATTAAAATTAAACTAATGAAAGAATATATAAACAAAGGAATTACAGCTCGAATCTACTATACATAAAAATAAATGAAAAACAAATACAAAGAAAGTAATAAACTGTAATGAATTAATCTATCGCTCATATATACGGCATTAGGTAAATTTATTGACAAATCTTAATACTATTTTTATTTTTTTTTATTTAGGAATATTCCACAATACAGTGTTTCTCCTTCAACCCAAAGTGATTTGTCGCGAGATGTTCTTGTCTAAAGCATTTTCTTCCCTCAAATCTCTAGCTTCCATACTTCTCTTCACTCCATCCATCCATCGTTCTCTAGGCCTGCCTCTTCCACTTCTTCCATTAGCTTTACAATTAAGGGGCTTCTTTGGTATTCTCTCTTCTTCCAATCTTATGACGTGTCCATACCATTTCAAACGTTTTTCTTCCATTTTTCCTAACATGTTCTTTTCTCAACTTGCATAATTTCCCTTATTGTGCTGTTTCTGATCTTATCCCTTCTTGAAATTCTTGTCGATCGCCTCCATAAATCAATTTCTACTGCTAACAGCTTGTTTCGCTTGTTTTCTACTTACTGTGCAGGTTTTATTAGATAATGAAAAAAACACATAATCGGCGTCCGCGGTGGACTAGTGGTTGCCTCTGGTCCCGAGGGTCGCGGGTTCAAACCCGGCCGGAGTCGATGGATTTTTAGGACGGAAAAATCCAAGGAGCAAGTCCCCCGGGAGGGACTTTAAGCCGTGCGTCCCGAGTCTGAAGATTTTCAGGCTCGTAAAAAATCCTTAAGCCTGAATGAAAAGGCCTCTAAGCAAAATTTACCGAATTTTCCCGTCCTAGTACTAACTTGGTTTCCTAGATGTCAGTATAAGGCGGGACGCTGACCACGGACCACTAAAAAATTGCATCTGTACGAAAACAAGTGTAACTAAATTAATATGGTTCAAATTCTTCCCTGTAGGGGGAGAGTGCCTAAATCTCTGTAAAGGGAAACCATAGGCTTACAAAAAAAAAACACATTATTAATTGCTAAAAAAAGTAATATTAGTGAGGTGTTTCTGTTAATAATTTAATTTTCAATTTAGATTTCGGAAATAAACAGGATGAAAATTCTACACATAAAGAACAATAAGAAGTAATGATATTTGACATGTGTTTAGGGATTCTCCCTTCCATAGAGAAATAGTTTGGCGACACTAGCGCTAAAGCACATCTCCTCTAGTCGTGCAGACTTTACCTGGAGGAGTAATACCTTAATAATTCAAATATATACAGAGTGTCAAATTCAAACCTCCCACATTTTAATTAATCATAACTAACAAAGTATGCGGAATTATGAAATGAGGCCGGTATTAAACGAAACAGAAACTCAAAGAATTTTCATTGCCACAATTGCCAAACACTAAAACACATCTATATGTGCACCATTAGTAGCACTAACGATATCAAATCTGTATCCGATTTCGTGTCACATGTCCAACATGTGCACTGAACTGCCGGGAAGCTTGGCGAATTGATTTTTGTGGACTTCTCTGAAATCCTGCTCTAATTTCTTCAATCTTTTTTCTGAAACACGTGTACGAACCCCTCCTGATTATTTTTTAACGCTTCCAGTCGCCATAAACTTCTCAAGCCATGCCTTAATGGTCTTTCCATCAGGTGTATTTCCTCCATATTCTCTCCAGCAATTTCTTTGCACTGTAATTATTGACTTATTTCTGCATACCAGAAAAGAGTTTGTGCTTGTTGCTGAGGAGTCGCCATTTTGTTTAATGTCATTATTGTCCAACATGCGACAGATGAATTAACTGCAACAATGAAAACAAAAATTCTTTGAGTTTATCTTTCTTTTAATAGCAACCTCATTTCATAATTCTTCATACTTTAAGAGTTATGATTAATTAAAATGTGGGGGGTTTGAATGGGACACGGTGTATAACTCAAGCATTATGAACAGTTTGTGACTTGTTTGACGAGTTCAGTAATCGAGTTAGTAATGTATCACAGTATAAATTGATGATGGATGAAAAAGAAAAAAAAAACTTTCTCTAACACAGGTTGTGTGCATGCGTGAAGTTTGATAAAATTTGGTTATGAAGAAAAGTGGGCTAATTTAATCTGTCAATAAACAGAGTTTTCAGATCGTAAATCTGAACTTTATAAAGTATGAGGTAAGCAAAGTTAATTCATTCTCATGAACTTGATATTTCTCTCGCTGGCACAACAATTTATAACGAACGTAGGAAGTCGCGGTTCACTCATTTAACCCACTCAAAATACGTATGTGGTAAAGTTTATGCGTTTTGTATATATTTTTAATTTCAAAATCAATTTATAATATGGTTAGAAAAATAAATTAATTTATAATAAATCCATTATGATTCATTTACTGGGAACGGAGATTCACAATTCTACTTCACTTCACTGGCTAGGCAAATTGCCTGTTCCGCATCACAGTTATTCTGTCCATCTTTTCACTGGCCATCCTATATTCCTTGAACCTCTTGGCTTGTAGTTAAATGCTGCTCTTGGTAATCTTGATACATTCATTCTTTCCACATGTTTAAACCATTTCTCTCCATATTCTGATTTTCTCATCCAATACATTCACAATTCTTATTAAAATTTATGAAATTAAAAGGTTTACCGCAGTAGTCTCGGGGTAGCATCCCTGACTCGTACGCAGCGGCTCCGGGTTTGATCCGAGGTCGGGACAAATTTCCTGGGGGATATTTTTTTTGGAAGATTTTCCTCACTTTTAAGACAAATTTCAGGAAAGTTTATGGCCTAAACGGTCCCCAAACATAATATGTCCATCATAATCATCATCATCGCCATCATTATCTATTTTTTTTTCCAAATGCCCCAGGTTTGTCTTTCGACATTCCTGGTTTCTCTCCTGGCACGGCGTACTTGTAACCCACTTCTGAGGCTGGGGCGCCTGGAAGGCGGGGTTACGTTGCACCGATGATATGATGGGTGATGATGATACCCCGAGACCACAGCGGTGGACAGTGTAAAAATGTCATGAATTGTATTAAGACTATTATATGTTAAAAAAAATAGTTACAAATTCATTTGTTTGTGCCCACAAATCATGTGCAAGGAAGTGGAGACAGGATAATATTGTGTCCATATCAAAAATTGAATTTACTATACCTTTTTTTTTAAACTTTAATTGCGAATAACTCAAAACTAACTTTATACACTTGCGACCATCTTCTTCCCAAGGTGCGATATGTATATTAACTATTTATATTGGTCTACCAACTAAGCGTTTTCCCTCTGGTTTTCTTACAAGAAGCTTCCATGCACCTCTTTCATTTGAGGCAGCAGCTTGATATTGACATTTTGTAGATGTAGTATGACTATTCCTCTATATTTCAATTTCCATTCGTGCCACATGCCCTCCCATCGCAGTCTACGAGACTTAACTGTTCTTATTATATCTGGCTTCGTATACATATCATGTAGCTCAATATATTATGTAGTCTTCTCCATTCATCTGTCTGTTCATCGCTTTTTGGCCCAAACATTTTCCTAAGAACTTTATTCTCAATTACTCGTAATCTTCTTTCCTCCCTTAAAGTAAGGATCCATGCTTCGCAACCATATATTATAACTTGGAGAATAATTGTTTTACTATTTTCAGTTTAACGTTTTTTGAAAGGAGTTGGGGAGTCAAGAGTCCCTGTAACACATAATACCATGCATTTCCAGAATTGAGCCTGTTTAATTTATTTGTGCATCTCATTCCTATTTGTTATTATTGTTCCTCGATACTTGAAATCAGCCACTTCTTCAAAAATTCCTTCATTTGTTATTAGTTGTCCATTTCCATTATATAACGCATTCCTATGTGTGAACATATATTTCGTTTTATTGATGTTTACTTCCAGTCCCAATTTCTTAGTGTTACTCAGTAGAGTTTGCATGTTGGCCCTTAATATCTCCTTGCTATCGTTCAATAATATAAAATCATCAGCATAAATTAACAGCCTATTTATACCAATGAGTTGTAGGCCTTCTTCGTCCTTGTATTATAAATATATAAAATAAAAAATGTAATAAATATAATTAAAACATGATAGGTCCTATAACAATATATATATATATATATATATACAGAATCCTGATATTCTTTTATGATTATAGGATATTATTAAAAACATAACTTATTATAAGGAGCGATTGGTTTATTTGTGACGTATTTCCATTCGCAAAACGCCTGAGGGCTTTATCTTATCTTCGGAATGTCAAGAGAATGGCATGTGATTAAATTTGTGAACGTTAGTACGTTATTAATATGACCTTTTTTCTAAACAACTTTAAAGTATCGATTTACAGTTCATCGATACTGATGAGAAATCAATTTAGCGATATAACGCAAGAGGGGGGGTAGTGTCTCGGTTTACCACAAGATCCAGAATTTTAGGTTCGGTTCTAAATACAACATTAAACCGTTTCTTGAATATCAGGTGAACCAATGTAGAACAGCATCACCTTAAGGTACCTTACAAATAATAGAATATTACGATGCGAGGTTGGGAAGTGGTTTTTACAGAATCGAGGAAAAATGTTTAAAAACCGAGCGATATCGAGGTTTTTAATTTCAGAGATTCTGTAAAACACTTCACAAATGTGCGTTGTAAATTATTTTTTGCACGACGGTGTTTTCAGAATAACAAATAATAGTAAAATAATAACATCTTTGTTGGAAATATTTGCGTTCATTATAAAAAATTGACTAACGTTAACAGTGTGTGCAATATATTCACGTAGACTTTCACGGCCGGAGTTGCTATGATGATCTTGAAGAAGATTTTCGGGCTGTAGGCCGTGGTCGTGAGGCATGTAGTTCCCCGACGTTTCGCCAGAGACTGCGTCTGGCATCCTCAAGGGTAGTATTGAGACAGACAACCCTTGAGGATGCCAGACGCAGTCTCTGGCGAAACGTCGGGGAACTACAAGCCTCACGACCAAGACAACCCTTGAGGATGCCAGACGCAGTCTCTGGCGAAACGTCGGGGAACTACAAGCCTCACGACCACGGCCTACAGCCTGAAAATCTTCATCAAGATCATCATAGTGTAGGCACAATGTTTATTAGTTGAAGCAACAGGAGGCCTTGAGAACAATATTGATAACATGGCGGCAAGTACGTATTTATTGTTTTATATTGTTTCAAATAAAGTTCAGTTCATTAAAAATGCAGTGTTTGGTTTCGTATAATGTATATCATTAACATTACCTTTTGGATATTGTTTGTTATATACATTGTACTTAGTATACAGAGAGGGCAGTGGTTTTACTTCCCGCACGTGGGTGTAAATGTAATATTACTGTATAGTTATTTAGGTTGGCAACCACGAAATGTAGGAAGTTGAACTTTCAATAATGGTCGCCATTGCTGGTAACTACCACAGAACGCACTATCGCGAAAAGAAAATAGTACATTCGTATCTGTTCTTTAAGTTTTAAGACCGAATATACATATTAGATAGTTATTTAATATCTTACGTTCTTTCGTATTGATTTTATTTCTATACTGTAAAGTGCATCTTCGTATACCAATTCCGAGGTAAGTTCCAGTTGTTTTGTAAACAAATTTGCAGTAGGCATTGCTTCGCCGACGCAGTCTATTGGAGGAATCGTGGTGCCACTTTTAACCAACCAAATAACTGAAATGTGTGGAACTGTCATCGATAGAAACACTGTTCTTAGGTAACATCGTATTTTACGGGAAATAAGACTAAATACAAAGCAAGATAGTACCGATAATTAGGAACTTCTTCCATCATCATCATCATCATCATCATCATCATCATCGTCATCTTTAAGGCATGGACCTGTTGGCCCGTTCCGCTCCCCGATGCACAATATGCTACACGTCGTTCTTCCAACGTCGATTTGGTCTTCCTACATTTCATCGGCCTTCAGGTTTTTAATGAATCATCTGTTTTGATAAACGATTATTTTTGGCATTCTTTGTACATGTTCAAACCAATTACATTTATTTCTGTATATTCTCTCGTTTATATTATATATTTGTAATTTATCTCTCATATCTTGACTTCTCTTTTGTTCTCTTAAAGATATACCTGAAACGGATCTCAGATATCTCATTTCTATTGTCTCAATTTTATGTTTATCAGAGACCGTTAAAAGCCAAGTCTCAGGGTCAGTTTCACCAACAGAGGTAACTGCATTACGCTAGTTTTCCCGTATAATACATAGCTTAAAGTAAAGTAATACAGTTACCTCTGTTGGAGAAACCGACCCTCAGACCCATATGTTAACGTGGAACGGCTACTGTTTAGCAAAATCCAATTGAGTTTCCCTTGTGGTCTTATTTCTCAAGTATATTCTTATAGAACCACTTATCTGTTTAAAATTTCCCTAATTTCTTCTCCATGTCCAAATTTTACAGGTACGATATCATACATCCCAGATAATTAAAACAAATTACTTGTTCAATGATGTTTGCTCCAATTACAATTTTTGTCCTTCTTCCATATCTTATTTATTTATGACAAACAATTAGCCCTCTAGCTTGCATTACTGTCTTCATGTTTTCCTTCCATGTTAACCTTGGTCTCCCTCTTTTCTTTTTTCTGTTCGGATGCCATTCATATAGTTGCTTCGGCCATCGCTCATCTTCCATTCTTAAGACATGTCCTAACCACTTTAATTCCTTCTCCTCAATTCTTTCAATTATGCTTTCTTCTGCTTCCATTATGTTTCTAATTTCCTTATTTGTGACATGTTCTAATCTAGACTTTCTTGCACTTCTCCGTAAATAATCCATTTTTAGAGCTATTAGTCTATTCTTGTAGTACTTATTGATTGTCCATACCTCACTTCCATACATTGCAACAGATTCCATATATATATATATATATATATATATATATATATATATATATATATATATATATAAATAGGCCTATCTAATCAGACGTTCACGCTTTTTTCTATGATGCCGATAGATATCCTTTATTCACCATTTCTTTATGAGCAGAACTAAGCTCCATACCGACTCGCCTGCAAATTCTGTTGTTATTTTTCACCACGTCCTCAACGGCTAATGTAGGATATTTTTCACTAAACAGTTTGAAACATTTGAAATAATTTGTTTCTCTCCGGTTTTCAAATGGTTTCCTTTGCAATGTCTTATAACTGTACAGAAGCGGCCATTTTAAAACAACTGAAATCCCAACCTATTTTATATTGCATATGAGTAAGAATGAAACAATGCTTTATAATCTATTAAAGTTGTAATTATATATTTTAAGATTCTCCTATATAACTTATACAGACATGTACTGGACAACACATATTTTTATTGTTTTTATTTTCTCTATTTCGAGAGTTAGAGAAGGAACTACATTACCTTACACGCTCAAAGGTAAAATCGTTATTCAACAAATTAAAATGCAGTCATACAACTGCTTTGTTTAAAGTACAACTGGAACTTACCTCGGAATTGGTATAGTTACCTAAAGTAGAGGCCCAGCTTAAACATTCCTAGGCTATTAACGTCCAGCTGCTAGATTTAGTATTTAATTTAAAGACATTCTTTAACATCTCAGGTCATTTGGATCACAATTCGAATTGGGATGCACTAGGACCCACGCATAATTCTCAGATGACTCTTTATTTCATAATTTAGGTTCTTTTACATTCCGTAAAATACGAAATGGGACCCATGCTTTTACTTCTCTATCGAAGAAAGACGTAATCAGGTTTCTTACCATTAAAATTCCATCGACCACTACTGAGTTTGAAACCGCGAAACTCGGAACTAGGGGAGCGTGGAAAACCACTAGTCACCTGATACCACATAAACTGCTCTCTCTCTCTCTCTCTCTCTCTCTCTCTCTCTCTCTCTCCTCTCTCTCTCTCTCTCCACTCTCCTCACTCTTTCTCTATTCAGGGATTTTGCAGCTGAAGCTGTCTTCCAGTTTCCATCTTCTCGATCAAAGGAATTTTCTTCTTGATGTCCTTTAGAATAAATTACTTCTTTAATTTTTAGGTACCATGATATTTTTGGTCTTCTCCGAATACCTCTTCCGATTGGTATCCAGTGAAAAACATTTTAAGCAATCGTTATATTTTCATTCTCATTAGCTGTCCAAAACAATTTAATTCCCTCGTTTATATGAAGGGATGTTATAAATACAAATAAGAAAAGAAGATTCCGCCCTCTATGAAAAAAAAAAAGGATTGTATTGAGAAGGCCAGGAAATTGAAATCAATATCCTGGCTTCCTCAATACAATCCTTTTTTTTTTTTTTTTTTTTTTTTTTTGTATAAAACTATTATTCTACCAGTTATATTATATGGGTGCGAAACATGGACTCTAACTTTAAGGGAGGAAAAGAGATTACAAGTATTTGAGAATAAAGTACTTAGGAACATTTTTGGACCAAAGAGAGATGAACAGACAGGTGAATGGAGAAGACTACATAACAATGAACTACATGGTCTTTATAGGAACCCAGATATAATAAGAACAGTTAAGTCTCGTAGGCTGCGATGGGCGGGACATGTTGCGCGTATGGGGAATGAAAAACGTGCCTGGAAACTTCTTGTAGGAAAGCCAGAAGGAAAACGCCCAGTTGGTAGACCAAGAATGAGGTGGGAGAACAACATTAACTATGATTTGAGGGAAGTAGATTATACAGGGAATGATTGGAAAGCATTAGCTCAGGATAGGGATGTATGGAGAGCTTATGTCCGCGCGGCCATGAACCTACGGGTTCGATAGTGCTACTGAAGTAAAGTAAGTAAGTATTGAGGAAGCTAACATTCCGCATTCCAAGACAAGTCTATGACTACAAAGCAGCAGGAAGATGGAATTTGGGACGACCAAGGAAGCGATTGGAAAGAGTCCATTTAACTCTTATAATGACCAGAATAGGAGATTGTCCTAAACCTTGAAGATAAATTATATCTATCACATTATCCTCTGCTTTCATCCGTCTGTTAATTTCAGCATTCTGGATTCTTTGCAATATTGATATCCCTTCTTTTATCAAATAATTGCCTATATTTCGCCTGTGAAGCATCTCTTTTAATGGTCCAACAATAATCGGCCAACATATTAGGATTCCATTTGCCTTGATATCTCTTTTCCATAGCTGAAATCATTTGAGTTAGCTCATTAGGTTTTGTTCTACAATGGACAAATGAACGAAAAATAATTATTTAAATCCATTAACTGAAACTGAAATAAAAAACTGTGAGTGATGGAGAAATTCCGAATACATATTGAAAACACGATAAAAACTGCAATAAGTACAACTATTGGTACTCATGAGACAAAAATCACGTTGACCAGTGCAATCACATATGATCTTATTAGCTGTCTGAAAGTTATTTTAAATTTTAATATTTCACACCATTTTATATAATTTAATTTAGGCGTAGCAGCGGAGGTTGGATATTGGCCAATCTTGTATTATAAGCAAACAGATTCTCCTTAATTTGTCATTTTGTCTTGGACATAAAATGAGGCGTAAACTGCAAAGTTGAATCACTCACTGGGGGCTTAACATGATATGCAGAGAAACGACGTACTTAAAAATAAGCAGAAGAGAGGAATGAAAATTTAAAAGTCTTCTTTGTCATCGCACTGGGTTCACACAGTTGCTGCGTGTAAGGTTATAAGCAATCGTTAGGGGAGTTAAACCCCTCAAGAATTGTATTATATAGTTTAGCTGACAGATTCTTTACACTCAGTCTAATCAATAGGCTACAGGCTCTATGAAAACGTTTTGGCCAATTTCGAAGGAGTGAAGCTACTGAGGTTCTCATGAAAAGGTTTTTTAAAAATATTTACACATCTTGATCGTTTGGTTATGTTGGCAATGTTGTTTTTTCTTTTTTGTTTATTTATAATTCTATTTATTATTTCCGGCTGATTTCCATGAAGCTTCTCAGTAAGATAAATGTCTCCTGGAAGCGTTACGAGCGCTTCGCAGGACAAGGATGGTGGAAGGGCTGCTTCCTCTGAGGCCTCCAAACATTGCTCCTCTGGGTTATCCAACCCCAAAGAGAGGGCTGCTTCTTCCGCTCCTTCAAGCCCTAACAAGTTTCGCTGTGCTATTCCTTGTCGCCCTGTTGACCGTTTGAAGACTTTGACTTGACGAAGAGGTGGCCCGCCCAATATGGATACAGGACGCCATTCCTTCGTGGTGAGCTATACTTAGTTCCCCTCGCCTTCTACCCACCAGCAAGATTAACATAAGTCAATCTTCCCCAGTAGAGTTCTGGTTCATCGGGTACTAATAGCCCCCCCACCCACGTCAAGGTGATAGATCCAGTGAGATCCAAAATTATTTTAGAAAAATCAAAGTATAGAACAGGTGTCTAGTTTTCAAATATTTGGGCTGTGATATTGGCTACAATGTGGAAAAGAGATATTGACTCCAAAATAAATAAATTCAGACGGTGTGTGGAACATACAGAGAACATTCAAAAATAAAATTAGAAAAGAAACCAAGATAAAAATGTATAATGTTAATGGGCGGTTCCCACAATATTGTATGGATGGTGAAACTTGGGCTCCAGTGAAAAGACAGAAGGATAGAATACAGAAGGCAGAGATGCGGTTCCTAGACAAGTAAAAGGATGTACAAGACTTGATAGAATAAGAAATGAGGATATAAGAGAAGATTGAAAGTACAGCCTTTATTGGATAAAGTCACGAATTACAGACAGAAATGGATTGATCACATGGATGAATGAGCAAGGAGAGATATCCATTGTTAGCCAGAAAATTTATCAAGCAAGAGGAAGGCGTGATGTTGGAAGACCTAGAAGACGTTGGGCTGATGCAATATGAAGTCGGAACGGGCAATTGCCTAATCCCTGGAGTGATGATGATGATGATGATGATGATTTATTATTTGTTTGTTGTAGCCGTTAATTTTTGCATGTGTTTGATGTATTGTAATTCTTTAATTAACATTGTCCTTTATTTAGAGGGAGTTTTAACATCCTATTTATTAGGCTTTTGAATGTACTATATTTATGTTGAAAAGGATGTCTCGATTTATTGTTTTCAACATAAAATAAGTGGCGGCACGCCCGCGTAGCGTAGTGGTTAAGGCACTGAGCTACAAGCCGGAGGGTCGAGGGTTCAAGTCCCGTTGGGGTCAGGATTTTTAAACTGACCCAAACCCTCTGGCGGCACTATGGCCCTGGGGTCGACTCAGCCTCTAACAGAAATGAAGTACCGGACGCTTGTTCTGGGGGTAAAGGCGGCCGTCACGCAGGCTGACAACCGGCTGACATAAAAGTGCCGATTGTTCTAGAAAAAGTGGGAGCCTTAACCTCCTACTACCCCAAGGCGCCTCCGGTTCTGTTGTGGGATCACTTTACTTTTTTTTAACATAAAATAAGTACATTCAAAAGCCTAAATAAATAGGATGTTTTAAAACTCCCTCTAAATAAAGACAATTATAATAAAGAATTACAATACATCAAACGCATGGCAAAAATAACGGCTACAACAAACAAATAATAAATAGAATTATAAATAAACAAAAAAAGAAAAAAAACCTTACCAACATAACCCAACTTGAAATAGAGTCCAATGACAACAACAAAAAATGGATAACTCTCACGTACACTGGGTAAAGAAACATTAAAATTGGCCAACACACTAAAAAAAGCTCGATAAGAATATTAATCTATCCTACAGAACTGGCAACAAAAACTAAACAATTTAATAAACAACAAACATCGAAGGAAATAGATGAATTCGACAATAAATGCATCTACAAATTTTAACATGTACAGACTGCAATAAATTCTACATTGGGAAAACTAACAGAAGCTTCAACATTAGATTCAAGGAACATTTCAGAGATTTCGTTTACAATGGAGGAAATCAAGTTACGTAAAACATGTAATTCAAGCTGGACACCATATGCATAACATCGACAACACCCTCACAATAGTACATACAGAAAACATTCCAACGAGAATAAATATACTGGAGGAAATCGCAATCCTAAGAGAAATCAACAGCAACCTGATTCTTAATGAATACACACCTAATCCACACAATCCTCTGTACAAAATTCTCACAAACCAAGTCAGTTGCTTCAACAAGGATCAACAAGAACGGACCTAATTCATTCTGCTGATGATGGGACTAGTCCCCGAAAGGCCTACAGAGTTTTTAAAAAATAACTTAAGTTGAGGAGACGGACCTACAAGGTAACTATATTATAGTTTTTAACCGTACATTATATTACGTGAACTAATACCTCAACGGAAAATCACCATGAATTTTAACTAGTATTGACCGATCGTATCTAGTAGATACCGTAAATGACCACACGAACATACATACACATATACATAGCTACATACACAACCACACACCACACACACACACACACACACACACATATAATATATATATATATATATATATATATATATATATATGTTATAATTAAATGTTAACATTGAGCAATGCAAGCTTAATATGGTATGATAAGAAAAAAAATGCATGGACGGGATTCGAACCCGGATCTCTGAGTCTGTACCTCAGCGTGATATCCATTACACTACCAGGCGAATCCAATTCAAACACTTATTTTCTTATATATGTATTATATTCTCCATTATTACTAGATGTCGCGAGAACTCGGTCTTCACGGCCATCTAGTAGCTGGACTATACTTTATTAGCTTACTTGTTATAGTCAGCTACTAGATGGCAGTGAAGACCGAGTTCTCGTGACATCTAGTAATAATGGAGAATATAATACATATATAAGACAAATAAGTGTTTGAATGGATTGCCTGGTAGTGTAATGGATATCAAGCTGAGGTACAGACTCAGAGATTCGGGTTTTCGAATCCCGTCCGGGCATTTTCTTTTTTACTTATATATATATATATATATATATATATTATATACACACACGCGCGCGTAAGCACACACTTATAAATAAATATATTAAAATGTTTGTTTTGGTGGGTACTTTATGCCGGGGCCATACCGTTGATCCGATTGTGCTGGGGCTTTTTGCAAAATGTTCAGGAGATTCCCGGGATGAACATAGTCTATAAGAGAGTTGTGATACTCAACTCCTACACCCTTAAAAATTGCCCTTTGTAGTGGAAAAGTGAAAAACGTAGCTCTTTGGACGCTTAAATGGCTTACGCTGCCTAAACCATAACAAAATACACAAAATTAATGTACAAGAAACTGAATATCTCAAAACGATCTACATAAAAAAAAAAGACGGCGACAGCCATATGTTTATCTTTTATGGATAACTCACAATAACCATTTTGTCTTTCATTGATGCCAAAAAAGATCGAGACTAGTACGTAGATTCCTGTGCAAATATAGCAGCAAATGGCGGGTATCTTTTACGAACAACTCACAATTAACCAATTTTGTGTTTTAGCTCATTTATGCCAAGAAGATCGAAAAAAGAAGATTCCCGGGCAATAGAGGGTAATCAGCACGGGGAATGTTAAAATAATTACGATATACATTTATAATTATTTTTCATTTTACTTATTCAACTAATCATAAGAACTACATTAATTTAAGTCTTTCAGCTGATTTATGCCAAGAAAATCAGAATGAGTAGATTCCCGGACAACGCCGGGTAAACAGCACGGGGTATCTAAAAATAATTACTAAACATAAAACACATTCATTTTCGTATTTCAGATCATTTATGTCAAGAAGATCGGGATAAAGTAGATTCCGAGCAACGCCGGGTATTCAGCACCGGGTATCTAAAAAATATAAATGTATAATTATTTATTTCTTTTACTTATTCAACTAAACATAAAAGCACATTAATTTTCATTTATTTTAGGCCGGGTATTAGCTAGTAAATAAATAAATAAATAAATAAATAAATAAATAAATAAATAAATAAGCAAATTAAATAATAAATAAATAAATAAATAAATAAATAAATAAATAAATAAATATGTATGTATATATGGAATGATAAGAAAAATAAATGCCTGGACGGGATTTGAACTCGGACCTCTGGATTTGTACTCCAGCGTGCTCTTTTTACGGGTTGGGACACAAATGGACATTACAAATGCTGTTCAACAAAAGATGACCAGATTCACACATGTGTGAAGAAAATGATGAAGCAGATGGTATTCGGCGCCTCCCACATCATAGGCAGCGTGTTGTGACGTTGCAGGAGACTATAGAATGAGAGAGAGAGAGAGTGAGTTAGTGAGTGAGGAAGAGAGTAAAAAAAAAGAGAGAGTGAAAATAATAAAAAAAGGTGTGATGTAATGATTCTAGGACATGGAAATTTTATTGATATGACAATTACTTTAATAAACATGAGGAGCAAAATGTTGGCCACGTTGTTAATTCCTTAAATTTCGTTTATTCCTTGTTCTTTCATATGTATATCTTACATTTTCACCCACGCTCAAAATTCTCACAAAACAATTAGTTGCCATGAGTTATGCCCCAAACCTCGTACTAACTTAAGTTTGGTGATAGTTTAAATAAGTTGGCTTAAGAAATTGAGTTCTCCAAAGAAAAATCTCACCTGCAACGCGTTGAAATTGTTGGTTGATTTTAGAATCAAACGTAACAACTATAACAAAGCATTATCATGGTTGGAAAAGTCAATGTGGGCGGCTTTTAGTGAACAAAGCTCAAGAATTGGAATACCTGCTCGTATTGGTAATGCATTTATGTAGGCGGGGGGAAGTAACAATCTATATATAGTGCACTTTACTTTGTTTTTACAAATTACTTTTAGAGAGGAGAACAGTTTTCATTGTTACTGTACATAATCTAGTACCAGCAAAGAAAAGACTTCACATCTTATGTAATAGAAAGTGAACAAAGGTGGAAAATAATCATATTATACCAAAACATTGCAATTGGAATTCCTGTTCAAACAATAAAACTTTATACAACTTACATTTTGCAGATGATACATTACACTGGTAAACATGATTTTTGTCTAATGAGTCCCAATACTTATACTTAATGCAGTTTTTATCGTGTTTTCAAATATGTATTCGGAATTTCTCCATCATCCACAGTTTTTGTATTTCAATTTCAATGTAATGGATTTTAATTATTTTTTAATAAAATATTTTTCGTCCATTTTCCATTGTTAAAATAGAACCAAATGAGCTAACTCAAATGGTTTTCAGAAATGGGAAAGAGATATCAAGGCAAATGTAATCATAATATGACTGGCCGATTGATTGTTGGACCATCAAGAGGGTGCTCCACAGGCGAACATACAGCAGAAAACTCGTAATTCTTACTTTCTAGGCGAGTCCTAATGTTCGACTATATTGTGTAGTACGAATGTGTAAAGAAAATATTAAAGCGTTTGAAATTATAAATTTCTGTCTGCTCGAAAAACCCTTGCATGGTGTAGAAAAACCGATATCACATTGAATTCAGGATGAAAAAAAAAATTCTGAGAATCACATATTTTTCTTTCTGAGAGCAAAACAAAAAGTTCTTTTTTGTTTTGCTCAGTGTGTATTAATTGCACAAGATTATGAAGATTTGGAATATATGACTAGAAAATTAATAGAAGAATGTGGACAAATTGAGGATTTATTTTGAACAGAAGGAAAAATATTTTATCAATTGGTGAACACAAAACAAACTGTAATTTTGGAAACTGGGAGAAAGCTAGTAAAATCTTGTATGAGATCATATATTAGGAATTAAAATAAATAAACAATGGAGTGCTCATCCATCCATCCATATTAATTTGCCCAAAGGTAGGTGCTTTCACTGCAAGTCAAGCTTTTTATGCTCTGCTTTGCAGTTACTAGGGAATATAGGCTGG
>JASPKZ010006994.1:0-47556 GCA_030220185.1 Diploptera punctata | reverse complement strand
TAACAGCTTATTAATACCATTGAGTTGTAAGCCTTCCTCATTCTCTAAAGTTTTAATAGCATGCTCCACAAAATTGAATAGTAGAGGAGATAGTGTATCTTTTTGCTTTAACCCATTGTGAAATTTCAGAAGTATTCAAAAACTGTTTGCCTACACACGCACCCTACACTTTGTGACATTTAGACAAAATATAAATCCATAATAATCAATTGAGTTGGTGTTTACTTGATGAAATCCATATATATTAATTAAATAAAAATAAAACGTAGTTTTATTTGATTTTCATATTTATTATATAATTATATAATCATTATATACAAAAAAGCAATTAACAAAGTTTTTCCTTTACCCAAAGAAAATATAAAGAAATATGTCGTAATGTCATACATAGGCCCACTTTCAAATAAAATATCTAAACACTTTTAAAAGTTGAACATTAATGTGGAATTTAAAACTAATAAAACTCTACAAAATATAATAAAAAACAATAAAACCAAACCAAAAAAAGAAATATTATCATATAGGCCTATATAAATTGAAGTGTGGCACATGTGACAATGTCTATATAGGACAAACTGGTAGACCTTTTATCTCTCGGATAAAGGAACACATGAGAGCATATAACATAAATTTAGAAAATTCAAAATATGCTAACCACCTATTCCAATTTAATCATTGTTTCGATTCAATTTTGAAATTTTACATATTTGTGATAAGGGTAAGAAGTTAGATCTTTTGGAGGCTGTAGAAATTAATAAATTTAAAGTAGTAAAAAACTGTTAATTCTCAACTTGATTTGAATGAATCCCCTTTGTTAAATTTAAAAATTTAAATAAATATTGTTGTATTGTTGCTTAGATCAGTTGGAACACAATTCATAATTTGTTAACATGTCTGAAGAAGGTACAGTGTACCGAAACAGCTGTCACTGAATTATATAATAAATATGAAAATCAAATAAAACTACGTTTTATTTTTATTTAATTAATAAATCTTAAATGATTTTTTTTTTACAATCTTTCCAATTATTATGTTTCAGGTATAAATATTTACTTCCACTTGGTTGTGTATACCTACTATAAACAACTTAAAAGTATAGCACCGAGTGTACAAGAAGTTTCGTCGTCAGCACCATCTAGTGGAAAAACTGAAAAGCTCGGCACATCGCCACTACCGACACCGCTGACTCAGTACCTACTTCAAGTACCTGCTTTACCTCCAATTCAGTACCCGTATAAAAAACATTGTCAGGATAAAGGATCTAGCGACGATCCTTTCGGATCCACTGTCACCTACATACACGACATATAAAATATCAGACATGACAACTGGAAACGTAAAACTGCCAATTATTACCAGAAACGTCCCGATGTAAAACAAAAAAAAGAAGGAACTCAGGATAATTTTATAGATATAGATAATTTTAATAGACCAAAAGCCCTGGTCCAATTTTGTTGAAATCCGACGTCTCGTCAACTACTGCTATATATAGTAAAGTAAAGTGATCCCACAACAGATCCGGAGCCCTTGGGGTAGTAGGAGGTTAGGGCTCCCACTTTTTTCTAGACAATCGGCACTTTATGTCTGTCGGGTTGTCAGCCCTGCGTGACGGCCGCCTTTACCCCCAGAACAAACGTCTGGTACTCATTTCCGTTAGAGGCTGAGTCGACCCCACGGTCATAGTGCCGCCAGAGGGTTTGGGTCAGTTTGAAAATCCTGACCCCAACGGGACTTGAACCCTCGACCCTCCGGCTTGTAGCTCAGTGCCTTAACCACTACGCTACGGCGTGCCCCCCACTGCTATATATATATATATATATCCTCAGGACATTCTGCGTGCTCTTCCATCCTATTTTTTTTGTCCAATCCACTAGATTGTCTTTTATGACCAGGGCTTGCAAGTTGACCTATAAAATGCCTATAAAAGTTATTTAAGTATACCTAAATATATCCTACAATAGACATAAAAAGTGTAGTTGCTAACGAGTGGTTAAAGACAACCTCGCTGCCCTCACCCTCTGCTCGAGGTAATTTTCACAAAGTAACAACTTCTTTGAAAATATGAACTGGAAATACAAAACAGTACACTCTAATTCAACCCAGGAAGTTACTACACACCTTACCACAGAGTACCAGAGAAGAAAGTGGACAAGTTTCGCATAAATGCCATAAGTGGCGCTAGTGTAGAACAACTAAGGACATCTAATTTTTTCGATTTTTTCTGGTACTAATATGAAATTCAGCACCTCCTGGTGGTAAAATTATGAATTATAATTATATAACGCCATCTGGTGAATAATCATGAAATTTAACTTTTATAGGAATAAATAACGTATTAATTAATCTTAAATTGTGGAATTATTTATACCCAGCCTCTCAGACCTAAAGATTTTCTTTAATTTTAATAGAAGGGAAGAATGGAAATAAATAAAACATGTTAATTTATCTTCGTTTATTAAAATTTAAAAACGTGCATTATGAGCTCTTTTAATAAACATGTACAATTGACCTACCCCCTTATTCTCACATACATATTTTATACAATATTTATTAAAGAACCTTAGCCATGTCGTACATCTGAGTCCATTATAAAGTCACATTTTTAAAATGTTTATTAGAAATGGCTGTACACTAACATCGCTCTTCCTAACCTAACAAATCTTAGAATTTTATCACTTCTAGTAGGTTATCTTTGAAAATAGATTCACATTAAAAACGTAAACAAGCTTGAATTTACTTACAAATTAGAGTAAAATAAAATCTAAGTAATGATTTTAACTTTCGATAATATATAATTTGTACAGTACCGTCTACATAGAACGAAAGGATAGCAGTTAAAAATTTAAATTTACAAAATGGCTAATTTCCCATAATCCCGAGTGAACACGCCGTGTGCCTTGCATTTGTTTTATTTAGTTACATATTCTGTTACTACAAAACAGCGCTACCATTGTAGTTTGCTCATTGTAGTTCATCGTAAATGACCGAAATTTTTTAGATGTCACTGTACTCAGTTTTCCCTCTATTCGAAGTTTCTCTACGAGACCTTATGGGCTACGCCAGGTCCCCCTATGTCCAGAGGGTAGATGTTGCCAAACTCATAATAATAATAGGTATTATTGCAGCCAATGGCATGTAGGAAGAATTGTTTTCATGTCTTACAAAAGTCTGTTATCGATGTTCCTATGTTTTTATACTGTAACAGGTGATATCGGTCGCAGTGCGACCCACATAGTTTGCGCTTGCACTTTTCTTCTGGGTTTCACTGTTGTACATATCCTGTGGTGGAAACCAAGGTCCGCGACTCTTGTCACGGTGTGTCTGAGATCGTATCTGGCTGCTGTCCTTTCCCTGTAGATCATCGCATCGGTTGTGTAGAACTCAGGCCATATCTGTTCTCTCTTCTCGTTGAGTTCCTTCAGCAGTTCTTTGTAGGCATCAATTCAGATATTTAGGCATAACACTGCAGCCAATAACAAAGTCTTTCAGCGCACATGTGCAGGAGAGAGCAGCAGCAGCTATAAGAGCTATGTGCAGTATCAAAGACATCACCTCGTTAAAATTAGTCACAGCCATGAAATTATTCGCATCAGTGATCACCCCGATCGTCACCTACGGGATAGAACTGATATGGGAGAAACTATCGACCAGCGATTTGGAGAGGTTAGAAAAAGTAAAACCAAGATTCATCAAAAAGGCATTAGGTGCAAGCAAATACACACCAAACAGAATGGCCTATTGCTAGCCAGAGAAACCTTCTTCCTAGAGGACTGAGGCAAAGGATACTACTGCCAGCAACGGGGCCATATAAGAAAGTCATCGAAAAAAGAAACAGAGAGAAAAAGAGATCGACGAAGATTTCTACGCCTCAGATGCCATGGTAAACAGAGAATGGACTGGAAGTAACCAACCACAAAGGCACAGAATCATAGGTTTAGCAACACACGGATATCATCACAAAATGTGCAAAAATACAAAATTCCACCAACCGAGTGATTCGTGTGAATGCAAGATATGCGACCAAAAGTGTGAGCGATACCATTACAAACAATGCAGAATATGGACAGGATCACTGAACGAACTCATAAAAGACAAATCATAAACTTATAACTTAATGCTCTTTCGAGTGCCTCTTAACAATTTATTATTATTTGTAGGCATCCCAAACTCATAATAACAGCATTTGTTTGTTTAGGGAGCTTGAAGGGGCAAGATTAGCGGTACTTTCTCCAACTCTATGTACTACACATTTAAAAAACATCGTTTTTCTTTTACGGCATGCAGACTAGTTTTATAGTAGATATGAGAGTTGACACTTTCACACAGGATAGTACAGATCCGCACGAGCTCAATGACAAGTGGTAACTGTTTTTTTCTTTAAGAGGGGGTGACTTGGACGGCTACAACTTACAACTATGTACCTGCTGTTTTGTAATCTTCAATTTTATATAAGGATTTCTGTCAAGAAATTACTGTTAAAATAGCAATCCAATTCCCTATTTTAAACACACAGTAACTTCCTGGGTTGAATCTGACTATAGTTCAGGCGGTCAGTAGAGGCTGGTGGTTATAAATAATGTGATATTTTGTGAAGGTTCAATAGTTTCTCGCGAAACAAAAGTGTTTGGAAAGTGTAAAGCCTTTAGTAAGTAAAACTAGACAGTGTTTTTAAAGGAATTTGGAATTGAGACTAGACTCTGCGGGTTCTTGAATTTTACAAATGGTATAAATGTAGTCAAAAGAAGGTACGGTTAAAAAAAAAATTGCCTTATGACCTAACAAAGAGGTTAAAAAAGGACCAATAAGTAAAAAAAGAGTCGAGGAAGAACAAAAAAGGGCGAATAAAACCCATCATTTTCTGGCCTACAATGACCCAAAATGTATATATATTATGTTGGCATTCGTCTTCAGACAAAATAAAAAATGGATTTTTTCCCACCTTTCGAGCAGTACTTATGACATTTCTGGCTTTTTCTCCTGGCATTTGCGGAAATGTAATCCGTTTCTTAGGTTGGGGCACATGGAAGGCGGAGTTATGTTACCCCAATGATATGATGGGTGATAAATGATAATGAAGAATCTTGGACGGCCTAGAGATCTCTTCCCTGTTGGACAATAACGAAGCATGGCCTTGGGAACTCATTCATCCAGTTGTTCTGGTATCTGTGTATGTATTCAATGACTGGTTCTAAACATAGTTCCTTCAAGATATCGTCATTGTGTTTGTGATCACATTTGTTATACCTGCTGTATATCTTATGAATCCCATTTCACTAGAAGTTATCCTGCTCTCTTCTCCTTTCCTCAAAGTCCATGCCTCACTGCCGTAGCAAAGGAGTTATAAAAAATGGTGTAAATGTAGTGAAAAGAAGGTAAAGTTGCAAAAAAAGCCGTTAAGATCTAAAAAAAGTAAAAAAAGACCAAAAAGTAAAAAAAAGGACCAAAAAGAATAAAAAAAGACCAAAAAGTAAAAAAAAAAGACCAATAAATAAAAAAAACGTCGAAAAATGGACAAAAATTACTAATAAAATCTACCATTTTCTGGTCAACAATGACCCAAAGTGTATTTATATTATGCTGTACCTCGTCTTCAGACATAAAATATAAAACGTACGAAGATGTTAAAGAAGATTTCCGGGCTGTTGGCCGTGGTCTTTGTGCCTTGAAGCTCACCGATGTTTCGCCGGACTGCGTCCGGTATCATCAAAGGGTTGTCCGGAAATCTTCTCCAAGATCTTCATAATAACTCCGGCCGTGAAAGCCTAACTCAATATATAAAAAAAGTACATTTCCTCAACTTTGATCGCCCTTTGAATATTGAAAAGCCTCCAAATAACTATAACAAAAATAGTTACTAATCAATACAGAAAGTAGTAGTTTTTAGAGTGACCACAGGACACGGTCACAATAACCTACTTGGCATGCGTGTTGGTGTACTGCAGTTGTCACGCTACCGTTTTTTTAGAAGAAGCTATCAGTTTTACACAGTGCCTTCATTTCCTTGGATTACGTAAGTAAAAGTGTCTTTGTCTTTATCACGTATTGCATGCTTCACAATGTACAAGGTGAAATAATTCGACTTGCTGATAAAGGTTAATTAGAGGTCACTCGTACGGTTATCTGTACATTTCACATCGCCTAACTAGGTCTACACTTTCCTACTTGCACAGCAAACGTATTTTTTTTAAATTTATTTTTTTTGTCGTTTTCCTTCGTTTACACCGTTCTTCCTTTTCGTTTTACCTTTGTCTCTCGCTCTTCTTCGGCTTTCCCCCACTTATAGGTTTGCCGTCTTCAGTTTCCGTTTATCTCTATCATTCCAATCTCCGATTCGATTGAGGGTCTTTCCACTTTTCAGCGGTTGCCCTTTTACCAGCCGGCTGCTGGCCCTTCACATCCACATGTGTCAATCACAGAGGTAGATGATCAACAGCCAGTGTAGGGGTGACATGTGGTTAGCTACTTATTGTAGCTACCCAATTGCCT
Source organism: Diploptera punctata (assembly GCA_030220185.1). NCBI lineage: Eukaryota > Metazoa > Arthropoda > Insecta > Blattodea > Blaberidae > Diploptera > Diploptera punctata. The sequence goes on along the minus strand of JASPKZ010006994.1, from coordinate 41,070 downwards.
CATGATGCTGGGTGGGCACCGGTCCCATACTGGCCGAAATACCATGAGAAAATTTCTTCCCCCATGGAGACTCGAACCAGCGCAAGTCCCGTAGCTCTGCGCCAAGGCTTCCTACCTTAACCGCTCGGCTACGGCGCGGGACATTCCAATCTCACTCTTCCAAATTCCGATCATCCATTATAGTTCTGACGTAGGTTTTCCATTTCCATCTTGGTCTGCCACGTTTATTTCTTCCAGAGGGTGACCATTGGTATATATTTTTTGGCCATCTTTCATTTTCCATTCTTTGTACATGGCCATACCATTTAAGTGTTTGATTTTCAATTCTCTTAACAACAGATGTGGTGACATTCATTTCTCTCCAAAGGAATTCATTTCTTATTTTATCCTGTCTTGTTTTTTGGAGGCTTCTTCTAAAATAATCAAATTCAACAGTTCTAATTTTGTTCTTTTTACCTTTGTTAACCTTTTTATCTTATTCACACATACAAACACAACACAGGACACAACACAGGACACACATCCAGATCCAAGGTGGAGATTTTTAAAATCCCCTACCCCGCCGGGAATCGAACCCGGGTCGCCGGAGTGGAAGGTAGGTACTCTACCGACTACGCCACGGCGACGGAAGTCGGTGAAGCATTCAATACATCAAGTTCGCGACCAACACTACTAATAAGAAATTATTTGAAGGGCTTATGGCAATAACATGCTAAGCCACATATTGTTCTTTCTGAGTATTTTAACGATTAGACCAGCCTCGTGGGCTAGTGGTCAGCGTTTCTGATTACAGTTCATGAGGTCCCGGGTTCGATTCCCGGTCAAACCATAGGAATTTTTTCCTGTGGTTGCCCATGCTCTGGAATTTAGGTTAAGAAATCTCCTGGCGCTTCATTATCATTTATCACCAACCATATCATCGGGGTAACGTAACTCCGCCTTCTAGGCGCCCCAAATTCAGAAGTGGGTTACAATTGAGCCAATCCCAGGATAGAATACCAGAAATGTCGAAACGACAACCTGGGGCATTGGAGAAAAAAAATGTTTAAAAAATTATAAATACTGTATGTTTTAACTTACAAATGATTTTATGGATATTTCAATACATTTATTTGCTATCATTGTAATAAATTACATTTCTTAACACAATGTGGCTTATCATGTTACTGCCCTAAGCCCTTCATTTACTACCAAATATACGCGGCGTGCGCTGCTACGCATAAATAAATGAAAATTGATGTGTTTTTATGTTTAGTTGAATAAGTAAGAGGATAAATAATTATAAATTTATATTTCAATTATGTTTACGTCGCCCGTGCTGATTACCCGGCGTTACCCAGGAATCTACTTATCCCGATCTTCTTGGCATAAATGAGCTGAAAGACAAAAATTAATCTTTATGTTTAGTAGAATAAGTAGAAGGAATCATTTATATCGTAATTATTTTTAGATACCCCGTGCTAATTGCCCGGTGTTGCCCGGGAATCTGCTTATCCCGATCTTCTTTTCATAAATGAGAAGCTGAAAGACAAAATTCGTTGTTGTGAGTTATCAGTAAAAGATGTCCAGCCCTGTGGTTTCGAGGTATCGCACTGCCTTGTCACGCAGCGGGCCCGGGTTCGATTCCCGGTCGGGACAGTCTCCTGGGTGAGGTTTATTCCTCACCTGTAAGACAAATGTCAGGAAGCTCAGGGTCCAACCGTCCCCAAAAACCATCCGGCCATCATCATCATCATCATTCTTATCATCCTTCGCCGGTGTGGAAAGCAAGGGGAAGCTACCACACCTACAATTCCCTAGTAAAGCTGCAAAGCGTAGCATGAAAATGCTATGATTGCAGTGAAGGACCTGCCCTCGGGCAGAATTACTATGAATGGATGGATCAGTAAAAGAATGCCCTCCTTGCGCTGCTACGCTTGCCCGGGAATCTACTTATCCCGATCTTCTTGGCATCAATGAAAGACAAAAATGGTTATTGCGAGTTATCCGTAAAATCAACTTTTATAAGATTCATGATGTGTTCCGTTGAGGTTTATTCAAAATTAATATAAAATTATAGAATATTCACCCGAAAGGTCCGTCTACTCAACTTAGTTAATCACTTAACTGTAGCGCTTTCGGGACTTGTCCCATCATCGGCAGGATTCAAAACTGGTGTTTCACTGAAGATCTGGTAGAGGGGGTTGCATGTATTGGGTTCGTTTTCGTTTATCAGGCTGTCGTTGTGAGCTGCTTTCATGATTTCCATCTCTTCGAGTACGTTTATCTTCATTCGCGCAGAAGGGAAATCAAGTTATGCAAAACACGTTATCCATGAAGGACATCGCATGTTAAATATTGAAAACACCCTAACAGTAATGCACAGAGAAAATAATCCAGCGAAGATAAACGTACTCGAAGAGATGGAAATCATGAAAGCAGCTCACAACAACGACAGCCTGATAAACGAAAACGAACCCAATACGTGCAACCCCCTCTACCAGATCTTCAGTGAAACACCAGTTATGAATCCTGCGGATGATGGGACAAGTCCCGAAAGCGCTACAGTTAAATGATTAATTAAGTCGAGGAGACGGACCTTTCAGGTGAATATTCCATAATTTTATATTAATTTATCCGTAAAAGATAGACATATGCTGTCACCTACTTTTTTGTAGAATTTGTTATGATATTCAATTCTGTGTATATTAATTTGGTGTATATGTTATGATTTAGGCAGCGTAAGCCAATTAATTTATTTAGGCGTAGCAACGCACGCCGAGTATAAGCTAGTCTAAAATAAAACTTTAACTTAAGAGAATAATTTTATTACGAGCCGCCGCTGACAACGACAGCTGGAGATAATTACTGTGGTTATTAAAAACAAGTGAAAGTGAAGTGAAGAGCAGATAACTCAACAGTCTCGAGATGAGGGGAGAAGAGCGCACGCAGCATCCGTTGGATGAATATGCCTTACACAACTTCAAAGAATATCTCCGCATACCTTCAGTTCAACCGAATGTTAATTATGGTGAGTGTCAAAAATAATTCTTATCTGTAATTCTTTCTACGTCCCGCGCCGTAGCGAAGTGGTTAAGGCAGGTAGCCTTGGCGCAGAGCTATGGGACTTGCGCTGGTTCGAGTCTCCATGGGGAAAGAAATTTTCTCATGGTATTTCAGCCAGTGTGGGACCGATACCCACCCAGCATCGTGAGGCAATTGTGTAGCTACAATAAGTAGCGGCTCCAGGTTGAGAAAACCAGCTATAACGGCTGGGGGACTCGACATACTGACTACATGTCACCCTACAATGGCTGGATGATCGTCTATCTCTGTGATTGACACATGTGGATGTGAGGCCAGCAGCCGGATGGTAGGCTAAGGGCCTTCTAGGCCTGTCACGCCAAGGAATTATTATTTTTATTATTATGTTTTTCTATGGAATTCTTCTAATGTAAGTAAAAAAAAAGTAAAGTGATCCCACAACAGACCCGGAGGCCCTTGGGGTAGTAGGAGGTTAGGGCTCCCACTTTTTTCTAGACAATCGGCACTTTATGTCTGTCGGGTTGTCAGCCCTGCGTGACGGCCGCCTTTACCCCCAGAACAAGCGTCTGGTACTCATTTCCGTTAGAGGCTGAGCCGACCCCAGGGCCATAGTGCCGCCAGAGTGTTTGGGTCAGTTTAAAAATCCTGACCCCAACGGGACTTCAACCCTCGACCCTCCGGCTTGTAGCTCAGTGCCTTAACCACTACGCTACGGCGTGCCCCCTTCTAATGTAAGGCAAACACAAAATTACATAACGAAACAATCAAAGCTCAATGTTTTGTAAATCAATGAAAAATTTCATTTCACTAGTTAATACCGTTAAAAAAAAAAGCAACTCTTGCCCCAAATGGTAGCCAATGTCCAATCACGTTTCAATGAATTTTCTTATACAACCAATGACAGTCGTGTTTCACCTCGCTCTTTGTCGATTTCTCTTTATCAGCTCCTGCTTTTGTGATAAAGAAAGCTCTTCTTTCTATAATTCTGAACAGGTCAGAGCATTATTTTGCAGTAACTGACTCTCCAACAAATACATTTTTTTATTACTGAATCTCCAATAATATGAACCCTATTTCACTATCTGGTATGTTAGGGTTTTAGTTACAATACAATTAATTATTTACAGTAATTTAGAGTCTGGTTAATTTGTAGCGTTACATAATAACGTAATATGAACAAACAAATAAATTAATTAACAAACCCAAGAAAAAACTAACTCAAAGTCTTTTAAAAATATGATGGATAAAGTCACACAACTTTCTACAGCAACACTTCTTACGTAAAATATTTGACAAATACATAGAATATAGCAAATAATGAACAGATTTCTTGATTTTACTGAGTTGTTTACTAAAAAATTAATTAATAACCCATAATGGTGGTTATAAAATACAGTTTGATGTGTTTCATTTTTTCTCCACTAGGATGCATTCATACAATATTGCGATCTTTTTTTTTTTTTTGGTAATAAATAATATGATCAAGTTGCAGTGAATAAACATAACCTCAAATTTATAATTTGTTTTCAAACATCGCCGTTTACATTAAATGTACAAATATTTTAAAATACTGGTAACTAAAATAAATCAATAAATAATGATTTGTGAGTAAACAGCTTAATTTTATTCGTTAAATAGTCCTAACAAATGCCACTCTTGATTTCCAAATGTGTCGATGATTTGGAAATCACTCCTGGCATTACTTATGACTATTTAACTCATGCCCCAAATGGGAGTCAATGACCAATCACGTTTCAATGATTTCTGTTTTACAACCAATCACAGTCGTGTTTCACCAAATATTTATCAGTGTTATAATTACCATATTAAAGAAGGCTCCTCCTTTTTAATATTCTGAACAGGTCTGACCATTATTTTGCAGTGACTAAGCCCACGAGAAATACGGCTACCCAGATTGTATATATAGTGCATGAATGTCAACACATGCCGCAAGCGGGAGTTAATATAAAAACATTTGTAGCAATTGATTATACCACCAAAAAAAGAAACCACTGTTTGCACTTTCTTAAATGTATTTTTCCCAGGTGATAATCCAGAAAAATATAATTGTCATATTTACATCATACGACATCAGAAATGAATTAATATACAGTTTGATGTGTTTCATTTTTTGTCCACTAGAGAGCATTCTTACAATATTGCGTTCCGTTGGCAATAAATAGTATGATCTGGTTGCAGTGATAAACAAAAGAAGCAGATGAAGCGTACCTATCGTTTCTCATTTGTTTTCAAACATCGCCGTTTACATTAAATATATAAATATTTTAAAATAACTATATTAAATAATGATTTGTGAGTAAACAGCTTAATTTTATTCGTTGAATAGTCCTAACAAATGCCACTCTTGATTTCCAAATTCTCTAGATAAATTCACTTCTCACTTCGTGGAGTCGTGAATTTATCGATAATTTGGAAATCACTCGTGGCTTTACTTGTGATAATATAGCATACAGAATGACTCTAAAGTTTCTGTATATTTCAATGAAGGAAGGCAATGATTGAAAAATCAATGCTATTGTGAAGTTTTACACATATTCTACTGCCTTTCTACATGACCGCCATCTGGGTGAAAACACATGCTCCATCTTTCAGTTGGGAGAAGAAATATACACCTTAATATTTAAATCATAAAAAAACCTGCTAATTCTGTGATACAATTCCGTAAATCAAGGACTTTTTCATAGAGTGAAACGTAGAATTTTCCACACTGTGTTGCTCGGGACATTCAACTCTTTACTGAGGCGTCGAGTTGATACGTTCGGACTATCTCTGGCAATTTAAACCTGCTGCACTGTTTCTGTTGATACGCATGGTCGTGCGCCATCACAGAAACTGCCTATACGCTTAAATTCGTTTAAAATAGACGAATGTCTGCTTTTGTTGGGGCTGGTTTACGGAATTTATGGATAAATTCAGTTCTGGCGTATTCATATGACAATCTGTGTACCCGTGCACAAACAATGGCAACCGTTCTTCTGTGCTAAAAAATGTTGCACTAAGCTAAAAGTGTTATTCAAAGAAAAGAATAGTAGTGTTTTCATGGAAATGGGTAGTGTCTTTAGAGACACCCTGCACAATAAATAGAATGTTTATATTATATAATGGATTTGAGGTCTATACATTTATTAGGAGACAGCGAAAATACGTATAAAATATTACCTACTATATGTATTGTAAGAAATAACTTCGTTCCAGTGACAGTATTTTCTCTACAAATTTTACCTTTCTGAATTTCCAAAATTATAATGTCTAATTCTGAAAAATGTCCAGAATATTACATACGTTTCCATTGTTTAAATGAAGAAACATGTTAGTAATAGGTTTGGTTAACGTCTTACTCACCATACTGCCTCCAATCTTCTTCCTGAAAAAAATATAAATTGATAAATTAATAAAATTATTGCTTTTGTTACATTTTATCCTAAAGTATTAATTCCATCCATCCACAGTAATTCTACCCGAAGGCAGGTCCTTCACTGCAATTATAGCATTTTCATGCTATTCTTGCAGCTTTACTAGGGAATTGTAGGTGTGGTAGCTTCCCGTTGCTTTCCACACCTGTGAAGGATGATGATGATAATGATAAGGATGATGGTGATGATGATGGCCATATGATTTCGGGGACCGTTGGGCCTTAAAGTTTTCCTGACATTTGTCTTACAAGTGAGGATAAACCCCGATAAAAACCTCACCCAGAAAAACTGCCCCGACCGGGGATCGAACGCGGGCCCGCTGCGTGACAAGGCAGCACGCTACCTCGAGACCACAGCGGTGGACATAAGTATTAATTAATACAGGGTAATTCAGAACAAGTATTACAGAGTTCTAGGAGTTGTAGAGGGGATTTAGTAGATAAAGTTCTGATAAGAAACCCATGTCCGAAAACGTACAATTCCGATGTAAAATAAGTTTGAAGATCGAAAAACAATGGAATGATATCGCGTGTATCGTTTTTCAGAATAAGTATTACACACTTCTAGGGGTTGTACTACGCCTGTCAAGTAGCAGGAAGATCTTCTTGCACGAATTCTGGCAGCAGCAGAAATTTTATTGAGCACACACCAGGTCTTGTGGGGCGTGTGTATGAAAACATGCGTCGCAGGTACACTTTGTGCAACGAACAACACGTGGAACCACACTTTGTAGTACAACCCATAGAAGTCTGTAGTACTTATTCTGAAACACAAGACACACGATATCAGCCCATTGTTCTCGATCTTCAAACCTATTTTACATCGAAATGGTACGATTCCGGACATGGGTTCCTTATCAAACCTTTATCTACTAAGTCCCCTCTACAACCCCTAGATGTATGTAAAACGTATTCTGAATCACCCTATATACTGTGTAGCCTATATCTATTATGTATCATTAATCAACATGTAGATAATTCATAATTGTTATTGTATGTATAATTTAACCTGGTGAAGTGGAAGAGACCACCTTACTGTCTTTACTCCATCACGTTAAAAAAACATCATCATTATCATTATTATTATTATTATTATTATTATTATTATTAATATTATTATTATTATTATGGGGCACGCCGTAGCGTAGTGGTTAAGGCACTGCACTACAAGCCGGAAGGTCGTGGGTTCAAGTCCCGGTAGGGTCAGGATTTTTAAACTGACCCAAACCTTCTGGCGGCACTATGGCCCTGAGGTCGACTCAGCCTCTAACGGAAATGAGTACCAGACGCCTGTTCTGGGGTAAAGGCGGCCGTCACGCAGGGCTGACAACCAGGCTGACATCAAGTGCCGATTGTCTAGAAATAGTGGCAGCCTTAACCTCCCACTACTCCAAGGGCCTCCTGAGGCCTGTAGTGGAATACTTTACTTAAATTATTATTATTATTATTATTATTATCATTACATTATTATTGTCCACCGCTGTGGTCTCGAGTAGCGTGCTGCCTTGTCACGCAGCGGGCCCGGGTTCGATCCCCGCTCGGGACAGTTTTTCTTGGTGAGGTTTTTATCGGGGTTTTTCCTCACCTGTAAGACAAATGTCAGGAAAACTTTAAGGCCCAAACGGTCCCCGAAATCATATGGCCATTGCAATCAGCATCATTCATGTTCATCTTATCATCATCATCATCCTTCATCGGTGTGGAAAGCAACGGGAAGCTACCACACCTACAATTCCCTAGTAAAGCTGCAAAGCATAGCGTGAAAATGCTATGATTGCAGTGAAAGACCTGCCTTCGGGCAGAATTACTATGAATGGAATGAATTATTATTATTATTATTATTATTATTATTATTATTATTATTATTATTATTATATTATTATTATTATGTCCACCGCTGTGGTCTCGAGGTAGTGTGCTGCCTTGTCACGCAGCGGGCCCGGGTTCGATTCCCGCTCGGGACAGTTTTTCTGGGTGAGGTTTTTATCGGTGTTTTTCCTCACCGGTAAGACAAATGGCAGGAAAACTTTAAGGCCCAAACGGTCCCCGAAATCATAATGCCATCATCATCATCATCATCATCATCCTTCACCGGTGTGGAAAACAACGGGAAGCTACCACACCTACAATTCCCTAGTAAAGCTGCAAAGCATAGCATGAAATTGCTATGATTGCAGCGAAATACCTGCCCTCGGGCAGAATAATAATCATCATCATTATCATTATTATCATTATTATTATTATCATTATCATTATTATCATTATTATTATCATTATTATTATTATCATTATTATTATCATCATCATTATTATCATCATTATTATTATTATTATCATTATTATTATCATTATCATTATTATTATCATTATCATTATTATTATTATTATTATTATTATTATTACTATTATTATATGTCTACTGAAATGGATTGTTTTAGACGCTCAACCAGATATTCTAAACTGAAAAAAAAAAATCAGAAATACAATCAACAGACAAGAAATTAAAGTCCAAAATTCAATATTAGATTTTGTGAGATACAGACAACTAGAATGGTATGGTCATATACCAGACAAGCTTTGGAATGGATTCCACCTGGGAAAGGAAAGAAAGATCGACATATATTTAAATGGATGGATGATGTAAGAATTGGAATGGGAAGTTAGAGAAGAATGGAGAGAAAAAGAGAGAAAAATTTAACAACCTTTGGGCATAGGAAGATGTTTTATTACATTGTAAACTGTTTATAAATAAATTAATGACATTAGAATATTCCGGGCTATAAGGCCATGGTCCATAACTGGTTTTCTCCCTCAACTACGGAGGGCATCTTCAGTTGCGAGTTGTTCCCCGGTCACAGCTGAGCTCTCACCCAACTTAAGTGGGAATGAGGAAACAATAATTTGATATAAAAGTGATTTCTAGAGCAGGGACGCCCAAACTACAGCCCGCGGGCCGGATACGGTCCTCCATCACTTTCTATCCGGCCCCTGTAACATTCTTACAAATTAAAATATATAACAATAGACCTATAACATTAGGTCTAACAGTAATTGGAACAAGAACAGATTTTAAAATATGTTATAACAACACAACAAGAAAAGTAGCAAATCAACACACGCTAATAATAATAATAATAATAATAATAATAATAATAATAATAACAATCCATCCATAGTAATTCTGCCCGAGAGCAGGTCTTTCACTGCAATCATAGCATTTTCATGCTATGCTTTGCACTTTACTAAGGAATTGAAGGTATGGTAGCTTCCCGTTGCTTTCCACACGGGTGAAGGATGATGATGACCATATGATTTCGGGGACAGTTTGGGCCTTAAAGTTTTCCTGACATTTGTCTTACAGGTGAGGAAAAACCCCGATAAAAACCGCACCCGGAAAAACTGCCTCGACCGGGGTTCGAACCCGGGCCGCTGCGTGACAAGGCAGCACGCTACCTCCAGACCACAGCGGTGGACATAATAATAATAAATCGAGAGATAGATAGATCACCGGTTGATTAATGTCTTTGACATCGTCCGATTCCTAATAGCCAATTTTGTCCGTCCATCCAATCTCCTGGTTGTAGATGTTTTGCCTTCATGTATAAATATATTCCCTACCTCCAGGAGGTTTTAGGTCTTCCTCTGCTTCGTCTTCCCTCAGGTTTCCATTCCAAAGCACATTTTAGTAGCCGACCCTCTTCCATTCGCTGGACATGTCCGTATCATTTTAATTGCTGAGTTTTAATATAATCTAAAACAGTGCCTTCAATCTTCATTTTCTCCCTTATAACTAACTGAGTTCCTAATTTTTCTCTTCTCGATATTCTTGCTGTCCTTCGTATAAAATACATAATAATAATAATAATAATAATAATAATAATAATAATAATAATAATAATTGTATTTTATTGTAAGCCTATGTTTTTCCCTTTACAGAGATTTAGGCGCTCTCCCACTACAGGCAAGAATTTGAACCATACTAATTTAGTTACACTTGTTTTCGTATAGATGTCATTTTGAGTGGTGCGTGGTCAGCGTTCCGCCTCATACTGACATCTAGGAAACCAAGGTAGTACTACGACGGGAAAATTCGGTAAATTTTGCTTAGAGGCCTTTTCATTAAGGCATAAGAATTTTTTACGAGCCTGAAAATCTTGAGACTCGGGACCCACGGCTTAAAGTCCCTCCCGGAGGATTTGCTCCTTGGATTTTTCCGTCCTAAAAAATCCATCGACCCCGGCCGGGTTTGAACCCGCGACCCTCGGGACCAGAGGCAAGGAGCATAACCACTAGTCCACCGCGGCCGATAATAATAATAATAATAATAATAATAATAATAATAATAATAATAATAATAATAATAATTCACAACAACTATAATAGGGTCTGTAAGCCCACGCCACCTTGATTTTATTCAATTTAGCCCGCGATACTAATAAGTAGTAACTTTGGGCTGCTCTGTTCTAGAGTATTTTTAAAATAGTTTTAAGTAATATTTTTAAATTGTTACATTTTCACTTTTTTTCAGACGAGTGTGTTTCGTTCTTCAGAAGACAGGCATCAGAACTGGATCTACCAATTAAAGTGATAGAATTAACGCCAGGGAAGCCTATAGTGATAATCACGTGGTCAGGGGAAGACCCTGAAGCTCCCTCTGTGATGCTTAATTCCCACATGGATGTAGTGCCTGTATATCCGGTAAATATTACTTAAGGTAAGTGGGGGGAAGATGCCATAGTTAGAGAATCGTAAGCTAACCAATAAGAACTGTGCATTCTGAAGCGTTATATCCATAATAATAATCCTTGGAAATGCTCGCTCTGAAGACAATCACATTTTATTATAATTAAATTATATTTTTAAACCTGGAAAAGTAGCATCTTATCTCTAAGTCGGGTAAGATAATAGTCTACTTACAATATGAGAATATGCCATAACATCACAGCTAATGAAATCCCCTTTTTGCACAATGTATCATCTAACATCCTTCCGGGAAATTCTCGTATAAGACTTGAAAGCATAATAATAGTCCCTTCGATTGGTTGCTGGCCAAAGGAAGGCAAGACCAGTGATGGGGCTGCCATCTTATAGCCTCTGGTCGGGCTTTTCTGGAGAAGAAAAGAAAATAAAGGAAATAAGATATGGAAGAAAGGAAAGACTCCCTAGCCCTCGCATGCCCTAATAGCATCGGGGTCGAAAAAACAAGAGATAACCAAGAGAGGTTAGATAGTAAAGTTAAAAGAGTGCAAAACACAAGTAAGTGGAAGAAATGTTTTGCTCAGCTTGGGCACCTTGTGGTCGCCATCCACAGAAGAATAACGGCTTGTGAAATGAGATTCATGCGCAGAACAGTGGGTTACACCAGATGGGATCGGAAAAGGAACACCAATATCTTAAAAGAATTGAAGACTACGCCAATTTTGGAATATATTAAACAGTACCAACTAAATTAGAAATACCATCTTGAAAGAATGAGTTTAAAACGGATCCCCAAAGCTGTTTATAAATTATATACCAAGAGGACGAAGATCTTTGGGCCGTCCTATGAAATGCTGGATGGAAAATTTTCTATAGGATCGTAACAGGCCTTGGCCTAATACTTGGAAGGAAGAAGAAGAAGAAGAAGCCATAATATTAAAAATATGCAGTTTTCAATACACAAAGAGTACAGTAGAATATTTCACATTTATTTCCTAGTCCACTTGGTACAAGACATTTCCACTTTAAAATAATGGACTATAAAATACATTTTTTTTAACGTTTTTTATCAATTTTTCCAAAATCTTACGTATGTACAAAATAATTACTCGATCCAAACTCAAACCTTCCGATGTTCGTTTAAGACTTAAAACATGTGATAATATTATATGAGTATAATATTTTTAGGGGGGGGGATGTTACCCAAGTCGGCCTCTAGTCCCGAGAGTCCCGGGTTCAAATCCGACTGTGCTCCATCTATTTTTTAAGGATGGAAACATTCAAGGGTCAAGTCCTCCGGGAGGGACTTTAAGCCGTGGGTCCCGAGTCTGAACATTTGCAGGCTCGTAAAAGAACCACAAGCCTCAATAAAAGGCCTCTACGTAAAATTTACCGGACTTTCCCATCCTAGTACTACCTTGGTTTCTTAGATGTCAGTGTGAGACGGAACGCTTACCTCGGGCCAATCAATGGCATCTATACAAATACAAGTGAAACTAAATTAGTATGGTTGAATTTCTCGCCTCTAGGGGAAAATGCTTCCATCTCACAGGGGACACAAGGCCATACTACTACTATCTTAAACCTAAGAGTGTAGCGTATCGAAACTGCTTCTTAGAAAAGTGACAATTCGGGTCATGTGATGTGGTTTCAAATATTATGCTAAATAAATTTACTTCTTCTTTTTCACGGTTTAGGCTTATTTACTAGCCTGTTCCGGCTCCAAATTGCTGCTATTTCCATCTTTTCTTTGGTCTTCCCAAACTTCTTCTTCCTCGTGGTGAATAGTTGTATGCTGCTTTTGGTATTCTATTCTCAGTCATCCTTGCCAAGTGTTCTTTCATGTTTGTTCTGTATTTCTCCATTGTTGAGTTTAATTCCTCTACTTTTAGTTGTTGTCTTATTTCTGTGTTGTGTTTTTTGTCTGTTTTTTGATATCCTGCTATTGGTCTGAGGAATTTCATTTCAGCAGCTTGTATTCTGGCAGATTGTTATGTAGTCACTTTCCATGTTTCGGATCCATAAGTAATAATACGCACTGCCATTGTCTTGTATAATTTCATTATAGAGGCTTTCCTGGCTTTATTTTTCAAATTTCTTTTTAGTGTTCCTGTTATATAATTAAACTTATTTAGTTTGTTATTTATATCTGTTTCCACTGTGTATGATATTTCGCAACCTAGGAAGTTATATCTTACCACTTGTTCTATTGGTTTATTTTCTAATATTATCTTTGTCCGAACCGGATGAGCACCCTTGAAGGCCATTGTTTTTTATTTTTGTGAGGATATTTCCATGTTGTATTTTTTTGATATTTTATTTAGCTTATATAGCATTCTTTGTAGTTTGTCTTCTGTTTTTGCTTAAAATCTGGTCATCTGCATATTACTATATTTCCTAAGTTAATTCCCCCAGTCGTCATTTGTTTCCATGATATTATGTCGAAATAAATGTTAAAAAGAGTGGTTGATAGTGGACAACCTTGTCTGACTCCTCCTAAATAAATTTACTTCAAACAAAAATAGACTGTTATACTTTATCAAACAACACATACGAAAATTGCTCATTAAGTCTGTTTAAGGATTTATTAGATTTGAAACGATAAATCTGGAACAATTTTGTTGTCGTTATGAACTGTATCTCGCTACAGAACACACATTGTTGTCATAGGGTGGAGAATGAGTTAAATACTAGGGCATTCGGTAAGTAATGGCAACTGCTATAACATCACAACAAATGTATTTAGTTCACTTTTGACATTACGATCTTCATTTATAATCTCCTGCCCAAGTCAACAATACATTTCCAAATCCTTGGAAGACGGCGCATTCTATCTGCAGCGCCATTTCTGGATATATCTCTCATCTGATCGATCTGCATGAAACTATATCAAGAATGGGCTCTTCTAGGCTAACAAAACAAGCGCTGTTGTACCAGCCTCAAGGCTATAGAGATGTGGGACGTCTTGGAAGACGATGGGAAGATGAATTCTGAGAGTAGAACAGGCCGACGACTACCACGAGATGATCTCTCATCTGATGAATCTAGAGCTTTCTAAATATCAACTCTTGATTGAAATTGAATGCCTCATAAAGGTTCTTTGATCTTTGAGAACAAGTTATAGTCATAGAGGCTCCTGTCTGGTCAATTTGATGCATATTCGAGTACTTGCCAATTCCACCTTCTAAACAAATTCTACTTACTTACTTACTCACTCACTGGCACTATCGAACCCGTAGGATCATGGCTCTCCATACGTCCCTATCCTGAGCTAATGCTTTCCAATCATTCCCTGTATAATCTACTTCCCTCAAACCATAGTTAATGTTGTTCTCCCACCTCATTCTTGGTCTACCAACTGGGTGTTTTCCCTCTGGCTTTCCTACAAGAAGCTTCCATGCAAGTCTTTCATTCCCCATACGCGCAACATGTCCTGCCCATCGCAGTCTACGAGACTTACTTGTTCTTATTATATCTGGCTTCCTATAAAGACCATATAGTTCATTGTTATGTAGTCTTCTCCATTCACCTGTCTGTTCATCTCTCTTTGGTCCAAAAATTTTCCTAAGAACTTTATTCTCAAATACTCGTAATCTCCTTTCCTCCCTTAAAGTAAGAGTCCATGTTTCGCACCCATATAATATAACTGGTAGAATAATAGTTTTATATATTTTCAGCTTAACGTTTTTTGAAAGGAGTTGGGACATCAAAAGTCTCTGCAATACATAATAGCACGCATTTCCAGAATTGAGCCTATGTTTAATTTCTTTGTGCATCTCATTCCTATTTGTGATTATTGTTCCTAGGTATTTGAAAAAGAAATTTGAATTTTAATTTATTTTGCATTATTTTTATGAAACTATGAAATCTAAACAAATTCTACTGAACACCTTTTTAGGGCGGTATTACTTATTACATGTGAGAAACAGTGAATGTATTAAAAAAATATTGCTATTTCCAGACTTTCAATATTACACATTTATAGAATAAAGACTGCAACGTTGCATGGTCAACACTAGGATGGCACAGTGTTGCCATCACTTATCGAATGGCCTGGTACGAACCAAGTGGCATCTTCCCCTCACCTGCTATACATTTTATCGTTCATATACAAATAGTAAGATTAGATAAGCATGCCAGAGTAAATATTTATAAGACAATACGTATATCTATAATAATGTGCAAGATTTCTTCTTCTTCTGCTTCATAAAATTAGGCCTTTTGGACCTGTTTTCACATCAAGTGGGATTTAATGAATCCTCCCATCTAGTAAATGGACGTCCAACATTTCTATGTCCTATTGGTTTGTACTTTAGTAACAGCTGATGGATTCTATCTGTAGGCATTCTCTTGACATGTTCATACCAGTTGTTTCTCATGTTGTCAATTCTATTTGTTAAATTGAAAATATTTAAGTCCTTCCTAATATCCTCACTTCTTTTCTTGTCCAAAATTGTCACACCTGCTACTGAACGTAGGAACTTCATTTCTGCAGTTTCTATTTTCCTTCTGTCTGAACGGTTAAGAGTCCAATTTTCACCTGCAAGATTTATATTATATTTTAATAACATACTAACTATAGGCCTATACGAAATCAAACAAACTTAATTGAGATTTAACATTAGCCGCTAATAGATAAATCTAGATATCAGAAACAGATTAATGGGTATTACATTTCATAAACTAGGTAATGGCATTCCAAGAGAAAAATCAAATCAGATCGAAAATAGTAATAGGAAACAAAATCAAAGAGCAGGTGAACCATCTCAATTATCTAGGATGTGACATTTCATTTAATTATGATAATGATATAAATAATAAAATAGCAAAATTCCAGGAATATGTGGTACGATAAAACGATCACTAAATAACAAAACAACAAGAGAGACCCAATTGAAATTTTATAAAATGTTGGCAGTACCGGTACTGCTCTATGGATCAGAAGCCTGGATACATAAAAAACAAGATCTAAGTAGGATAACGGCGGCAGAAATGAAATTTTTGAGATCTGTTAAAGGGTGCACTAAGAAGACAGAATCAAGAACACAGAAATAAGACAGGAACTTGAAATATTTGCAATAACTGATAAAATAGATACATATAGACAAAAATGGAAGCAACACATAGAATGAATGAAGAAAGATATCCAAAAAAATAAAATACAAACCTAAAGGCACCCGAGACGTAGGCAGACCTAGAAAGAGATGGGCTGAAGTCGGAACGGGTTAACAGACCTAATCCATGAATGCAGATGATGATGATGATGATACATTTCATAAATATATGAGTCATCATAATTGATGATAATATCCTCTGCAGTTGCACTATCTCGTCTACTACTCAACTGTGTACTAGAGAATGCCATCAAATATTAAGAAGATGAACAAAGCCTAGAATGCAATGGTATTAATAAGCTGTTAGTTTATGTTGATGATATAGTATTGTCAGGCGAGAACAAGGAGGTACTGTAGGCCAACACACTATTGTGTAACACTAACAAATTGGTACTGCAAGTAAACATCAATAAAACTAAATATATGGTCACACATTGAAATACATTATAATAATAGAAATCAATCCATAGTAAGTCTACCCGAGGGCAGGTCTTTCACTGCAATCACAGCATTTTCATGCTATGCTTTGCAGCTTTACTAGGGAATTATAGGTGTGGTAGCTTCCCGTTGCTTTCCACACCGGTGAAGGATGATCATGATGGTAATGATAAGGATGATGATGATGATGGCCATATGATTTCGGGGACCGTTTGTGCCTTAATGTTTTCCTGACATCTGTCTTACAGGTGAGGAAAACCCCGATAAAAACCTCACCCAGAAAAACTGCCCCGACCGGGGATCGAACCTGAATGTCAACACATAGCGCATGCGGGAGTTATTATATATCAATATTTAATATTGATTTGGGGGTGACCTTTTCTTGAAGCTCAGTGAAATGAAGGTTTTTTAAGCGGTTTTAAGTAAAAGTTCACCCATTCATTGCACAGGAAATATTTTATTTAAAAAAATAGACTATTTGTTGAATACACACACTTGTGATTTATAAAATTCTGAATCACGCTACAGATCTTTATGAAAATTTGTACATAGAGGTTTCCAGGTTCGAAAAGTTTTTAGTTGCTATTATTCTCTAAAACCATTAGTGTAGGAGTTGACCTGAAACGAAAATTTAAAAATATTAAAAATCGCTCTAGTGGCCGCAATTTTCGATGTTGCGCAAACAGAAGTCAGTATATGATATTAAAGATCCATTAGGCCTACACGAGGTCCCATACTGGCCTTAGTTATTACATACCCACTACTGATAGCAGAATAAGTATTTTTTTATAATCCCCAACCATTTAATAGAATATGGTAACTATCACAATAAATTAAGACAAACGGCATATAATTTTCAGGAATTTTGGAAATACCCACCATTTTCTGCTGAAACTGATGAAGAAGGAAATATCTACGCCAGAGGAGCACAAGACACGAAAGGAGCAGGGATTCAGTACCTGGAAGCAGTTCGCAGATTGAAAGCTGATGGAATCAAACTCAGAAGAACAGTTCACATCACCTATATGCCAGGTAAGATGCACGTCATACTAATGCTAGGAACTGATGTTTACATAGTGGTTTATAACTGGTGAAGAAGTGGCTGAATTCAAGTACTTGCAAACAATAATCACAAACAGGAATGAGGTGAACGAACAAATTAAACATAGGCTCAATTCTGGAATTGCATGTTATTATCATTACATGGACTCTTGTCGTCCCAACTTCTCTCAAGTATCATTAAAACTGAAAATATATAAAACTGTTATTCTTCCAGTTATATTATATGGATGTGAAACATTGACTATTACTTTAAGGGAGAAGAAAAGATTACGAGTTTTTGAGAATAAAGCTCTTAAGAAGAAATCTGTCTCTTTTTTTTTATTATTATATACAACTTTCCACATTAGAGGATTTGCCTCAAGGACAAAGTGATATAGACAATTCATTTTTTGAATTTATGAAATACATTTTGTAAATACTCACTTACTTACTCACTGGCACTATCGAACCCGTAGGTTCATGGCCGCACGGACATAAGCTCTCCATACAATCTGCGACTAGCATTTCTGCCGTCTGTAAATTATCCTCCTCAATGTCCTGTTCTGTATGTACATTTAATAGCTGATTAAAGTAACTTTTCCATCTATTTAATATACTCCTGGAATCTGCAATCATATCCCCATTTTCATTCCGAATTATGTTTGTTCTAGCCTGAAACCCTTTCTTCTCTATCCTAATTCCCTGATATAATTCTCTAATGTTCCTATTTTTTGCTTTCATTTCAAGATCATTAATCTTCTCTCTCAAATATTCCCTCTTTTTACTCTTTAGTAGCTTGGTGGTTTCCCTTCTAATACTACCCAATTGCTCTAAATTTACCTCATTTGGCTCGTGTAACCATTTCATTTTTGCTAGCTTTCTTTTCTTTACAATGTCGGCACATTCCTCATCAAACCATTTCCCATTTTAAAAAATTCAAATTGTAGGCCTAATTGAAGTATACATACTACAAAGTAGAAATTTTGTAAAAATGGTTTCTTAAAATTGAAATTGATCCTCTAATGGCTGCAACATGTATCTCGAATGCCACCAACTGGGATCCCTAATGCAGTTCTTCGAAACTTTAAATCCTGTCTAGTCGAGTCCCAAACAGATCAACAATTGCCCTATATTCAATGATGATGATGAAAAAATATTTTCATCCAAAGAGAAGCGAACTGACAGGTGAATGCAGAAGAATACATAACAATAAATTACATGATCTTTATGGGAAACCAGAACAGTTAATAAGAACAGTTAAGTATCGTAGACTGGGCAGGACATGTGGCTCGAATGGGGAATGAAAGAGGAGCATGGAAACTGCTTGCAGGAAGACCAGAGGGAAAGCAAGAATGAGGTGGAAGAATAACATTAACAACAATTTCAGGGAGGTCAATTATTTAGCGGCTTTTGATAAACGATAGCTCTGGCGTAAACATTCAGGGACGCAGTTTGAACCCTGAAAGATCCAGGCTATAGTAATCGATAACTTTGATAACTTGTTTCTGAACTAAAATTCGCTGTCTGCTCATAAGCATTGCATAATTTAGAACATCGTTTCCCAACCTGTGGTTCGCGAAACCCCAGGGGATTCGCGAAATATTTCAAATGGTTCGCCAAAACTTTTCTGTAAGGACGGGTTTTAAGGTTAGGTCTATTATGTTTGCTTCATTTCTGCAGCATTGTAATAATAATAATAATAATAATAATAATAATAATAATAATAATAATATTAATAATAATAATAATATTAATAATAATAATAATATTAATAATAATATTAATAATAATAATATTAATATTAATAATAATAATATTAATATTAATAATAATAATATTAATAATAATACTATATTATTAATAATAATATATTAATAATAATATATTCATATTAATAATAATATATTAATATTAATAATAATAATAATATAATAATAATATATTAATATTAATAATAATAATATAATAATAATATATTATTATTAATAATAATCCATCCATAGTAATTCTGCCCAAAGGCAGGTCCTTCACTGCAATCATAGCATTTTAATGCTATGCTTGCAGCTTTACTAGGGAATTGTGTAGGTATGGTAGCTTCCCGTTGCTTTCCACACCGGTGAAGGATGATTATGATAATGATAATGGTAAGGATGATAATGATAAGGATGACCGTTTGGGCCTTAAAGTTTTCCTGACATTTGTCTTACAGGCGAGGAAAGACCCCGATGAAAACCTCACCCAGAAAAACTGCCCCGACCGGGGATCGAACCCGGGCCCGCTGCGTGACAAGGCAGCACGCTACCTCGACCACAGCGGTGGACATATTAATAATAATAATAATAGTATATTATTATTATTATTATTATTATTATTATTATTAGTCCACCGCTGTGGTCTAGAGGTAGCGTGCTGGCTTGTCACGCAGCGGGCTTGGGTTCGATCCCCGGTCGAGGCAATTTTTCTGGGTGAGGTTTTTATCGGGGTTTTTCCTCACCTGTAAGCCAAATGTCAGGAAAACTTTAAGGCCCAAACCGTCCGCGAAATCATATGGCTATCATCATCGTCCTTATCATCATCATTATCATCCTTCACCGGTGTGGAAAGCAACGGAAAGCTACCACACCTACAATTCCCTTGTAAAGCTGCAAGCATAGCATGAAAATGCTATGATTGCAGTGAAGGACCTGCCTTCGGGCAGAATTACTATGGATGGATTATTATTATTATTTTAAAATTAAATTAACCCTATAATGCCCCTTGTTAAATATGTGTAACATCGGGAATCTATCACATTATTTCCACAATAAATTAATATTTACCGCGAATGCCTGATTTACAGTTATGTAACAACGTTAGGAATGCATTTGATTTCGCTACAACTAGGTCTACACGTTGTTAAGCCCGTAACTAGAGTAACTTTAGGTTTTAACACGTTAAGGGTTAAGTTAATTTAAGGTTATTAAACATTTTGCTTGCAATTAAATGTTACGCATGTCTACTGTATGTATATTTAAAAGTCAGTGGTTCACCCAACTCAGATCGTTGTGGAAGGGGTTCGCGAGTTGAGAAAGGTTGGGGAACCGCTGATTTAGATTATGAGTATCGGTGGCATGCATTCTGTTCACAACGCTAGCGATAGATATCCCCCAAGTAGGTTATCACACATTTACAGGAAAGTTGACTGTAATAACAGTACGCTGTTACCTGCCTCACATTCCTAACAATATTATACATTAACATATCTTTCTAAAAACACAATATGACTCACAACTAACTCATTCTCAGTTAATGTTTTACAGTTATCATCATCATCCTTCACAGATTACGTTTTTGCCTGTTCCGATCTACATCTGTTCAGCCCAGCGCTTTCTTGGTCTTCCTACCGATCTTCGTCATCCAGGATTATACATCAGTGCCGTCATTGGTATCCTATCCTCTGCCATTCTTTGCAGATATTCTATGCAATTGTTCCTGTGTTGAAGAAGTGGTTGTACTTTTAGTTCCTCTCTAATATTCTCATTTCTAATATGTTCTTGTCTTGTACAACCTTTCACAGCCCGTAGGAATCTCATTTCTGCTGCTTGAATTTTACGTTTTTCTTTTTCCTTCAGGACCCAGACCTCACTTCCATAACATCGCCACTGGTAGCGCCATCGTTGAGTAAATCTTAGCTGCGTATCCTTTGTTACTTTGTTCCTCAGTGTTCGTCTGATTGTTCCACAAATACGTTGAGATTTCTGCATGCACTTATTTATATCTTGTTCTTCTTCATAAGTTATATTCAATATCCATCATCCATTGAAATTCTGCCCGAGGGCAGGTCTTTCACTGCAATCATAGCATTATCATGCAATGCTTTGCAGCTTTACTAGGGAATTGTAGGTGTGGTAGCTTCCTGTTTGCTTTCCACACCGGTGAAGGATGATGATGATAATGATAAGGAATGATGATGATGGCCATATGATTTTCTGGGAACCCGTTGGGCTCTAAGTATCTTGACATTTGTCTTACAGATGAGGAAAAACCCCCGAAAAAACCCTCACCAAAAAGCCTGTCCCGACCGGGAATCGAACAAGGCACCTCGAGACTACAGCGGTGGACATAAGTTATATGGCAACCCAAATATTGGAAGTGTGAAACCTGTTCTTGTCTTGTACAACCTTTCACAGCCCGTAGGAATCTCATTTCTGCTGCTTGAATTTTACGTTTTTCTTTTTCCTTCAGGACCCAGACCTCACTTCCATACATCGCCACTGGTAGCGCCATCGTTGAGTAAAATCTTAGCTGCGTATCCTTTGTTACTTTGTTCCTCATGTGTTCGTCTGATTGTTCCACAAATACGTTGAGATTTCTGCATGCACTTATTTATATCTTGTTCTTCTTCATAAGTTATATTCATCCATCATCCATTGAAATTCTGCCCGAGGGCAGGTCTTTCACTGCAATCATAGCATTATCATGCAATGCTTTGCAGCTTTACTAGGGAATTGTAGGTGTGGTAGCTTCCTGTTGCTTTCCACACCGGTGAAGGATGATGATGATAATGATAAGGATGATGATGATGGCCATATGATTTTCTGGGACCCGTTGGGCTCTAAGTATCTTGACATTTGTCTTACAGATGAGGAAAAACCCCCGAAAAAACCCTCACCAAAAAGCCTGTCCCGACCGGGAATCGAACAAGGCACCTCGAGACTACAGCGGTGGACATAAGTTATATGGCAACCCAAATATTGGAAGTGTGAAACCTGTTCTTGTCTTGTACAACCTTTCACAGCCCGTAGGAATCTCATTTCTGCTGCTTGAATTTTACGTTTTTCTTTTTCCTTCAGGACCCAGACCTCACTTCCATACATCGCCACTGGTAGCGCCATCGTTGAGTAAAATCTTAGCTGCGTATCCTTTGTTACTTTGTTCCTCAGTGTTCGTCTGATTGTTCCACAAATACGTTGAGATTTCTGCATGCACTTATTTATATCTTGTTCTTCTTCATAAGTTATATTCATCCATCATCCATTGAAATTCTGCCCGAGGGCAGGTCTTTCACTGCAATCATAGCATTATCATGCAATGCTTTGCAGCTTTACTAGGGAATTGTAGGTGTGGTAGCTTCCTGTTGCTTTCCACACCGGTGAAGGATGATGATGATAATGATAAGGATGATGATGATGGCCATATGATTTTCTGGGACCCGTTGGGCTCTAAGTATCTTGACATTTGTCTTACAGATGAGGAAAAAACCCCCGAAAAAACCCTCACCAAAAAGCCTGTCCCGACCGGGAATCGAACAAGGCACCTCGAGACTACAGCGGTGGACATAAGTTATATGGCAACCCAAATATTGGAAGTGTGAAACCTGTTCTTGTCTTGTACAACCTTTCACAGCCCGTAGGAATCTCATTTTCTGCTGCTTGAATTTTACGTTTTTCTTTTTCCTTCAGGACCCAGACCTCACTTCCATACATCGCCACTGGTAGCGCCATCGTTGAGTAAAATCTTAGCTGCGTATCCTTTGTTACTTTGTTTCCTCAGTGTTCGTCTGATTGTTCCACAAATACGTTGAGATTTCTTCTGCATGCACTTATTTATATCTTGTTCTTCTTCATAAACTTATATTCATCCATCATCCATTGAAATTCTGCCCGAGGGCAGGTCTTTCACTGCAATCATAGCATTATCATGCAATGCTTTGCAGCTTTACTAGGGAATTGTAGGTGTGGTAGCTTCCTGTTGCTTTCCACACCGGTGAAGGATGATGATGATAATGATAAGGATGATGATGATGGCCATATGATTTTCTGGGACCCGTTGGGCTCTAAGTATCTTGACATTTGTCTTACAGATGAGGAAAAACCCCCGAAAAAACCCTCACCAAAAAGCCTGTCCCGACCGGGAATCGAACAAGGCACCTCGAGACTACAGCGGTGGACATAAGTTACATGGCAACCCAAATATTGGAAGTGTGAAACCTGTTCTTGTCTTGTACAACCTTTCACAGCCCGTAGGAATCTCATTTCTGCTGCTTGAATTTTACGTTTTTCTTTTTCCTTCAGGACCCAGACCTCACTTCCATACATCGCCACTGGTAGTGCCATTGTTGAGTAAAATCTTATCTGCGTATCCTTTCTTACTTTGTTCCTCAGTGTTCGTCTGATTGTTCCACAAATATGTTGAAATTTCTGTATTTTCTTATTTATATCTTGTTCTTCTTCATAAGTTATATCGCAGCCCAAATACTGGAAGTATGAAACCTGTTCCAACACTTTATCTTCTGATGATCTTGAAGAAGATTTCCGGGCTGTTGGCCGTGGTCCTGAGGCTTTGTAGTTCCCCGACGTTTCGCCAGAGACTGCGTCTGGCATCTCAAAACAATCCTTGAGGATGCCGGACGCTGTCTCTGGCGAAACGTCGGGGAACTAAAAGCCTCAAGACCACGGTCAACAGCCCGGAAATCTTCTACAAGATCATAATATTGAGTAAAATTATTTTTCAAGGAAGTTTCTTGGTAATAAAGTATTTTGGGAATGCATTTCTTGTGAATTGCATTGGGAAATGTCTACCAAATCCTCAAAAAAAATTTGTAAGAAATATAAATATTAAAATATAAAACGTAATAACATCTACTTTTAAATATATATATATATATATATATATATATATATATATATATATATACACACACATTTACATTATATAATATATATTATTTTTTACAGATGAAGAAATTGGAGGAAAAGATGGAATGAAGAAATTTGTACACACTTGTGAATTCCAAGCTTTGAACATAGGTTTCGCCATGGACGAGGGATTGGCGCACACAGAAAACATTTTTCAGATTGTTTATGGAGAAAGAAGCATTTGGTGTAAGTAACACACCCTTTATTAAAGAGTTTAACGCTACTAACTCTCTGGCAATATCGAACCCGTTGGTTCATGGCCGCGCGCACTCAAGCTCTCCATACATCCCAATCCTGAGCTAATATTTTCCAATCATCCCTCAAATTATAGTTAATGTTATTATCCCACCTCATTCTTGGTCTACCAACTGGGCGTTTTTCCTCTGGTTTTCCTACAAGAAGCTTCGGAGCTAAAAGGTCCTCTATTCGGTTCTCCGGCAAGGACTATTTCAGGGAATTCATGGCAAAGGCTATCAACTGAGCTACCAGAGGATATAATATTAATTTCTTACAAGGATGGACTAAGTCGACAAGTCCGCAACCTATTATACCGGTCTTTATTTTTTCGATGTCCTGATGATCCTGGCCAGGATCTTAGAAAACATTTATGAAATCATTGTATTATCATTGGCTACACTGTGTGATAAATGACTAATACATATTTTACATTGCAAATATGGTGATTTTAGATTACTTTAAGCTCAACTTCTCAGTTCACTTTAAGGAATTTTTCACATTTTTGAGGGAAAAATAAACATTTATATTTCTCTCGGGTAATTATTCACTTACTCCAACAATAAATTGTAAGTTTTTTTATTTGAATTTATGTATGTAAAAAAAACTTATAATTTATTCTTGGAGTAAGTGAATAATTACCCGAGAGAAATATAAATGTTTATTTTTCACCCAAAAATGTGAAAAATTATTTTTTTATATTAAAATTTATGTATGCATAAATAGTGTATTGACATCTCTGCTTTTTGCAGACGATCAAGTAATAATGACAGCATAAGAAAATGCTTTACAACAAATCCTTTATACTTTAAATAATATCTCTCTAAAATACAATTTAAGAATATCATCATCATCATCATCATCATAGTACATTCACGAATTTACGTCATTTGTTGACCTGTTTCGGCCTCAAGAGAAACACCATCCAAAAGTCTTTTGAGTGGACGTCCTGGTTCTTTTTCTTTCTGCAGGTTGATATCTTAACATTTGTTTGGGTATTCTGTGATCTTCCATTCGATGAACATGTTGCATCCATCTTGACTTATAATCAGAAATTTTGTTTTCTAAAGGTTCCATGTGTAATTCTTCTAAGATGCCTTCATTTTTTTGTGATCTAGTAGTGTGTATCCTGCAGTCCTCCGAAGATATCTCATTTCAGCAGATAATATCTACATCTAAATATCTACATCTAAAGTAAAAATATTAGCTCTGAAAGGAAAATGGTGCAATAAGAACAAAAATAATGATAAACAATGTAATTATAGACCAAGTTCAGAATTTTAATTATTTGGGATGTCATTTAGGCAATTCACACAAATTTAGACAAAAACACTAAAATACAACGATTCAATTATCTATGTGGCACAATTAAACGTACTTCATTGAATAAGACTAGAAAAGAAATTATTTTGAAGTTTTACAAAGTATTGGCAGTTCCATCTCTTATCTATGGATGTGAAACCTGGACATTAACAAAGGCAGATAGTAAACAAATAGAGGCTGCAGAAATGAAGATGTTGAGAGCAATAGCAGGAGACCAAAGGACAGATAAAAAGAAAAACGAAGATATAAGAACAGAACTTAATATATTTAATCTCTGTGAAAGAATAAAATATTATCAAAATGCTTACCTTCAGCACGTATTACGAATGAATGAACAGCGCATACCAAGAAGAATGTATAATTATAAACCAAAAGGGAGAAGAATGTTGGGAAGACCATTGAAGAGATGTAAGGACCAATTCGACCTATAATGAGATCGGAACAGGCCACTGGGCTTAATCCTTGCTGATGATGAATTTATGTATGTGTCATAGTGCTATAGAATTCCCTTTTCCTTATAGTCATGTTTCACATCCACGTAACAATTGGGTGTTCCAAGACTGTTACGTAAAAGAAATGTAGCATTAGGAATACAGCGTTCGGTCTGTGTAGTCAAGTATAAAAGTTTCTTGTTCCGATAACAAGTTTTTTTGGTTTTAGGCTAATAATTACGTCTAATTCTTTTTTTTTTGTATGGTAGCGAAGTATGGACGTTGAGAAACAGAAGGATATACAGAGACTTAGATCTGCTGAAATGAGATACCTTCGGAGGACTGCACGATACACACTACTAGATCACAAAAAAAATGAAGACATCTTAGAAGAAATTACGCATGGAACCTTTAGAAAACAAAATTTCCGATTATAAGTCAAGATGGATGCAACATGTTCATCGAATGGAAGATCACAGGATACTTACTAACTTACTTACTCACTGGCACTATCGAACCCGTAGGTTCATGGCCGCACGGACATATGCTCTTCATACATCCCCTATCCTGAGCTAATGCTTTCCAATCATTCCCTGTATAATCTACTTCCCTCAAATCATAGTTAATGTTATTCTCCCACCTCATTCTTGGTCTACCAACTGGGCGTTTTCCCTCTGACTTTCCTACAAGAAGCTTCCATGCAAGTCTTTCATTCCCCATACGTGCAACATGTCCTGCCCATCGCAGTCTACGAGACTTAACTGTTATTATATCTGGCTTCCTATAAAGACCATGTAGTTCATTGTTATGTAGTCTTCTACATTCACCTGTCTGTTCCTCTCTGAGAGTTATGCCGGCGGTAGCATTGCTATCGATAGGGTTACCCATGCCGGACTGGTCGAAGGTGATAAGCCAGACGAAAAGAAAGTACCTTGGTCGAAAGACTGACGATCTTTCACCTTAAAAATAGAACCGTCAAGAAATGTGGACATGGGTTCAACTGGGGTAAAATTTTCCGGAAGATCACAGAATACCCAAACAAATGTTAAGATATCAACCTGCAGGAAGAAGAAGACCAGGACGTCCACTCAAAAGACTTTTGGATGGTGTTTCTCTTGAGGCCGAAACAGGTCAACAAATGGCCTAAATTCGTGAATGTACTATGATGATGATGATGATGATATTTAATTCTTGATCCTCGCTACGTTAAAAATATTACATCACGAAATCTTACGTCAGTGATAAGTAAAAAGCTTAAGTCAATATCAGACTGTGTTTTCAAAACTCTTACGCTAATTATATGTTAAGGTAACTTAACTGAGTTCTTCCACACATTATCTTATCATAGCTTTACTTGCTACGTACATTGTACACGCCAACATATTCCTGCCTACAGGAGGTATGAAATAAATAACTCCAATATATTTTTAAATTTCAAATAACAAAAGAGTAGGGTGCGTGTAGGCAAACAGTTTTCAGACACTTTTGAAATCCAGAATGGGTTGAAGCAAGGAGATGCACTATCTCCTCTACTATTTAATTTTGTACTAGAGCATGCCATTAAATCTTTAGAGAATGAGGAAGGCTTACAACTGAATGGTATTAATAAGCTGTTAGTTTATGCTGATGATGTAGTACTACTGGCCGATAGCGAGGAGATATTAAAGGCCAACACGCACACACTATTGAGTAACGCTAAGAAATTAGGACTGGAAGTAAATATCAATAAAACTAAATATATGGTCAAACGTAGAAATTCAGTATATAACGGAAATGGACAGCTAATGACAAATGAGGGAAATTTTGAGGAATTGGCTGAATTCAAATACCTAGGAACAATAATCACAAATAGGAATGAGATGCACAAAGAAATTAAACATAGGCTCAATTCTGGAAATGCATGCTATTATGCATTGCAGAGACTCTTGATGTCCCAACTCCTTTCTAAAAACATTAAGCTGAAAATATATAAAACTATTATTCTACCAGTTATATTATATGGGTGCGAAACATGGACTCTTACTTTAAGGGAGGAAAGGAGATTACGAGTATTTGAGAATAAAGTTCTTAGGAAAATTTTTGGACCAAAGAGAGATGAACAGACAGGTGAATGGAGAAGACTACATAACAATGAACTACATGGTCTTTATAGGAAGCCAGATATAATAAGAACAGTTAAGTCTCGTAGACTGCGATGGGCAGGACATGTTGCGCGTATGGGGAATGAAAGACGTGCATGGAAACTTCTTGTAGGAAAGCCAGAAAGAAAACGCCCAGTTGGTAGACCAAGAATGAGGTGGGAGAACAACATTAACTATGATTTGAGGGAAGTAGATTATACAGGGAATGATTGGAAAGCATTAGCTCAGGATAGGGATGTATGGAGAGCTTACGTCCGCGCGGCCATGAACCTACGGGTTCGATAGTGCCAGTGAGTAAGTAAATAAGTAAGTAAATAACATGTTTGGCTATTCTACGCCAGGATAAATATTCGATCGGAGAACAAGTGGCTACTAGCGTCATGTTGGTCAACGTGATAACACACGTTCCCACTAAAACCAATAAAGTCGATGATTTGAAAAGGGAAGTACGCTACTTTTTAGAAAACCTTAAAAAACTACGTAACATCTTATAGCTAACTCTGACAAATTTTTTACCAATCACAATATTGATCCGCTTTTTTATGCAAAAAGTGATAAAGGTATCGTTAATTTAAAATCGCTTATGGTGTGCAAACAGTGATTTTCTTTTTTTTGTGGTATAATAAATTGTTACAAATGTTTTTATATTATCTATCGTATGCGCTTTCTGCTGACAATGATGAACTATATATACAATCTGGTAGCCGTATTTTTTAGAGAGTCAGTCACTGCAAAATAATGCTATGACCTATTCAGAATGTTAAAAAAGGAGGTGCTTTCTTTATTATGATAAACTTTAGCTGGTAAATTCTAGGCGAAACACTGTTATGCTTGCCCGGGAATCTGCTTATCCCGATCTTCTTGGCATCAATGAAAGACAAGAATGGTTATTGTGAGTTATCCGTAAG
The DNA here is from genome assembly GCA_030220185.1 of Diploptera punctata. Taxonomy (NCBI): domain Eukaryota; kingdom Metazoa; phylum Arthropoda; class Insecta; order Blattodea; family Blaberidae; genus Diploptera; species Diploptera punctata. The sequence goes on along the minus strand of JASPKZ010006994.1, from coordinate 11,608 downwards.
AGATAATGGACTTTTTTGTAGAGTTTTTTAAGATATCAATTCTGTGTACAATAATTTGGCGTATTTGTTATGGTTTAGGCAGCGTAAGCCATTTAAGCGACAAAGTAGGGCTTTATTTCACGTTTTTCACTATAAAGGATGGTTTTCAATGGTCAAGGGGTTGAGTATCACAACTCTCTTATATGCTATGTTCATCCCCGGAATCTCCTGAACATTTTTCAAAAAGCCCATCTCAATCGATGAACGGTATGGCAGAGCACGCATGCCTGGGAATCTACTTATCCCGATCTTCTTGGCTTCAATGAAAGACAAAAATGGTTATTGTGAGTTATCCGTAAGAGATAAACATATGCTGTCGCGGACTTTTTGTAGAGTTTTTTGAGATGTTCAATTCTGTGTACATTAATTTGATGTATTTGTTATGGTGTAGGCAGCGTAAGCCATTTAAGCGTCAAAATAGGGACTTTATTTCACGTTTTTCTCTATAAAGGGTGACTTTAGGGGTGAAGGGTTGAATATCACAACTCTCTTATAGCTGTGTTCATCCCGAGAATCTCCTGAACATTTTGCAAAAAAAATAACCCATCACAATCGAATCAACGGTATGGCCGCGCATAAAGTACGAACAAACAAACAAACATTCATTTTATATATTAGATTCTTCCCTTAAACGGAAGAAAATTGAAAAGCGAAAATAGTGAATAAAGCTGGATAACATGAAAAAAAGCACAAATATTCATCTTAGGTTAAGCTTAAGATTAGGGACTCTCCTGGCGCACCATAATCATCATCACCACTCTTCATATCATCAGGGCAACGTAACCCCGCCTTCCAGGCGCCCCAACCTCAGAAGTGGGTTTCAAGTACGCCATGCCAGGAGAGAAACCAGGAATGTCGAAAGACAAACCTGGGGCATTTGAAAAAAAATCTCAAAGCTTAAATTTTCCTAATTATAGCATTAAACATAACAATAATGCATCCCACAGCAGTGTTTCCTGGAAACGTAACTAATGACACGTAAAATTATCCTACATTGAAATATCGACGAATGTAATACTGTGGAGGATTCTGGAAATAGTACATGAAATATACGCAGATATATGAAAACAACGAGGTATAAATACATATGTGTACTAAAAAAGGTGAAAAATTGAATACATTTGTTAGCAGTAAAATAAGAACATGTAAATAGAAAACATTACAGACTGACCTGCATTTATTAGCAGAGATTGGAAGTAAGGAACGTTGCAAGTACAGCTTAAACGCACTAACTAAGTTATAAACCAACTGACAAAGTAAGTGGGGGTGGTAAAGGAGAGTGGTATTAAGACGTGAAACAATGGTTTATAACTCATGATTTGTTAAAAGGAATAGAACAAATATCAAACTATTGACTTGTCTTAAAAATAGCATTTCGACCTGGAAAACATAATAATAATAATAATAATAATAATAATAATAATAATAATAATAATAATAAATAATAATAATAATTAATAATAATAATTAATAATAATAATTAATAATAATAATAATAATAATAATAATAATAATAATAATAATAATAATAATAATAATAATAATAATAATAATTGACTTTTAGAGGAAGAGATCCAGTGAGAACCAAAATTATTTTAGAAAATCAAAGTATAGAACAGGTGTCTAGTTTCAAATATTTGGGCTGTGATGTTGGCTACAATGTGGAAAGAGATATTGACTCCAAAATAAATGCATTTCAGACGGTGTGTGGAACAATGCAGAGAACATTCAACAAATAAAATTAGAAAAGAAACCAAGATAAAAATGTATAATGTTATGGCGGTTCCCACAATATTGTATGGATGTGAAACTTGGGCTCCAGTGAAAAAAACAGAAGGATAGAATACAGACGGCAGAGAGGCGGTTTCTAAGACAAGTAAAAGGATGTACAAGACTTGATAGAATAAGAAATGAGGATATAAGAGAAGAATTGAAAGTACAGCCTTTATTGGATAAAGTCACGAATTACAGACAGAAATGGATTGATCACATGGATGGAATGAGTAAGGAGAGATATCCATTGTTAGCAAGAAAGTATCAAGCAAGAGGAAGACGTGATGTTGGAAGACATAGAAGACGCTGGGTCAGGATTTTTTAACTGACCCAAACCCTCTGGCGGCACTATGGCCCTGGGATCGACTCAGCCTTTAACGGAAATGAGTACCAGACGCTTGTTCTGGGGGTTAAAGGCGGCCGTCACGCAGGGCTGACAACCCGGCTGACATAAAGTGCCGATTGTCCAGAAAAAGTAGGAGCCTTAACCTCCTACTACCCCAAGGGCCTCCTGAGGCCTGTTGTGGGATCACTTATAAAGTCATCAGCCATCCCGCTCGGCTAACATAATCCGTAGGTAAATCACCCGCTATCTTACCGTCACTAGTAATCCATGTTCCAAAGGTCCTTTATGCCCTAAAATAGCTACCATAGGTGTAACAACTAGAATGGATGATAAGCATTTTAGCGATTCGTTATGTATTGGATTAGCATATAAGTTATTACGTTAGAACTTACGGGAAGGGAAATATTTTTACTTTCCTTAATTGTCGGTTAGTTTATCTGAAAGTATAGAAAACACGCCGGTGGACAACTTGTTGAAGCGTTGGCATTACTCACCGGAACGTAACCAACCATCAATTATTTCTTTTCGAATAGAATTGAATGTTCTATTTTATCTAACCTTGTATTTCTTATCTTTATGTATATACTTATTGTACAAAACAAAGCATGTCCCTTTTTTTTCACATACCATCGGTCTCGGTGATCTAGTGTTTACCATACAGACCTCTGGTCCCAAAGTAACTCACTAACTATAGTCCATGAGGGCTAAAGTGTCTAGAATATTTTAGAAAGAGAAAAAGAGCACTCACCATCTTCTTTCTCACTCATACACATATCTCTTCACGGTGACAGCGGTAGGGCAGACACTCCCTGCAGTGAACATAGATCAGTGGTGGCATCCCCTTCTTCTAAAGATTCTTCCTGACAAGTTTCTATGTCTTCATTTTCATTTTCATTTTCATCGTCGTCGGTATCGTCTAAATTTATTTCAAACCGATCACTAATTTCGTCCATTAAACCTTCTGCCTGCCAATATGACTCTTCAATCTTTTCAGTGTGTTCACACGCTCTGCAGTCACTTTTAACAGAGCACTCTGAACCAGTCGCCACTGACACAAAAGTGACTGTACGGAAGTGGGGGGGGGGTGGAGTTTTTCTAGCATTCCTAAGTAATTTTACAAGGGTAGCTCATTGCGTTTTGCGAAGGGTGGAAGAACAGTTCTCTAGACAAGGATAGCAGAAATCATGCCAACTTAGTCCTTTTACACTATAACTAAACTCACTGGAACTAACAACCCGTAGGTTCATGGCCAAGCGGACATAAGCTCTCCATACATCCCTATCCTGAGCTAATGCTATCCAATCAATCCCTGTATAATCTACTTCCCTCAAATCATAGTTAATGTTATTCTCCCACCTCATTCTTGGTCTACCAACTGGGCGTTTTCCCTCTGGCTTTCCTACAAGAAGCTTCCATGCAAGTCTTTCATTCCCCATACGCGCAAATGTCCTGCCCATCGCAGTCTACGAGATTAACAGTTCTTATTATATCTGGCTTCCTATAAAGACCATGTAGTTCATTGTTATGTAGTCTTCTGCATTCACCTGTCTGTTCATCTCTCTTTGGTCCAAAATTTTCCTAAGTACTTTATTCTCAAATACCTGTAATCTCCTTTCCTCCCTTAAAGTAAGAGTCCATGTTTCGCACCCATATAATGTAACTGGTAGAATAATAGTTTTATATATTTTCAGTTTAACGTTTTTTGAAAGGGGTTGGGACATCAAGAGTCTCTGCAATGCATAATAGCACGCATTTCCAGAATTGAGCCTATGTGGAGAAATGTCCTTTTTACACGCTTTATATTAGCTTGACATGTATCCATCTATGTAACGGAATCTTTCAACGCGATTTTCACCCACTTAAAATCATTAGATCGACTTGAAACTTTGTATACTTGTAGAGGATCAATGACAATACAATAATTTCATATTTGTTTCTAAAATCCTGGCCAGAATCATCAGAAAGTCGATAAAAGTGTTTGTGTAATTATGTAATGGAATCTCTCAACGCGATTTTCACCCACTTAAAATCATTGGATCGACTTGAAACTTTGTATACTTGTAAAGGACCAATGACAATACAATAATTCCTTAAATTAATATTATTCGTTTTTAAACATCTTAATGATGGACAAATTATATTTGAAAAGAAAAATATACGCCTAGACTGGGATTTGAACCCAGGACCTTTGACTTTCTATGTCAATGCTCTTCCATCTGAGCTACCTAGGCCTCCAATCTAAACGCGATATTTTCTCTTATATGTGGTTAATTCCCTAACCCCAAATGCTACGAGCCGTTGCTACTAAAATATAATAAAACTTTATAGGCCTATAGACTTATTTTACTGAGTTTATGTTATTATTCCTGCTCCACCATTAAATCCCTTAAAATATATATAAACATAATAACAATAAATATAATAACGGAAGCCGTGCCCGGTGCTTGTCTACATTCGTCCCAGTCATTATTCATATATATAGGCCTATATATATATATATATATATATATCATAGAACCAGGTGAGCCAATCTCAATTATCTAGATGTGACATTTCATTTAATTATGATAATGATATAAATAATAAAATAGCAAAATTCCAGGGAATATGTGGTACGATAAAACGATCACTAAATAATTAAAAAACAACAAGAGAGACCCAATTGAAATTTTACAAAACGTTGGCAATACCGGTACTGCTCTATGGATCAGAAGCCTGGATACATAAAAAACAAGATCTTAAGTAGGATACGGCGGCAAGAAATGAATGTTTGAGATCTGTTAAAGGGTGCACTAGGAAAGACAGAATCAAGAACACAGAAATAAGACAGGAACTTGAAATATTTGCAAATAACTGATAAAATAGATACATATAGACAAAAATGGAAGCAAAACACATAGACAGATTGAATGAAGACAGATATCCAAAAACAATAAAAATACAAACCTAAAGGCACCCGAGAGTGTGGGCAGACCTAGAAAGAGATGGGCTGAAGTCGGAACGGGTCAACAGACCTAATCCATGAATGCAGATGATGATATATATATACCATTCCATAGCACATAGCTAAATTCAATAATATCGAAATTCTGCCGATGCAAATGTAATTCAGTCTTCGAATACGGGGTCTACTCTTAGTGGACCAAAGAACTGCTCACCACGTGTTCACGCAGGTCGCAGGGCAGTTCAGCTTTGGCTCAGACTTTCTAAAATGTTAAAGTTTGGCTGTCTCTGACATAGGGTGGAAGATAATTCCATGTTCTAGCAAGAGAAACTGTAAAATATTTCGAGAATAGGTCGTGTGTGATGAGGAGGCACATAAAGGACCCTGTGGCTGATGGGATCAGGCGTGTATCAGAGAGTCTAGTGAAGCGGCGTGATAAATAATTACGTAATGATGTGTGTAGTATTTTAAAGAAAAGAGATACGGAATTTTCAACGCATTTGTAGAACAATCAGACGGAAACTGAGGAACGAAGTAAGAAAAGGTACGCAATTAAGATTTTACTCAACGATGGCACTACCAGTGGCGATGTTTGGAAGTGAGCCTGGGTCCTGAAGGTAAAAGAAAAAAAGTAAAATTCAGGCAGCGGAAATGAGATTCCTATGGGCTGTGAAAGGTTGTACAAGAGAAGAATATATTAGAAATGAGAATATTAGAGAGGAAACTGAAAGTACAACCACTTCTTCAACAAACAGAAGAACACAGGAACAATTGGATTGAACATCTGCAAAGAAATAACAGAGGATAGCATACCAAAGATGGCACTGGTGTATAATCCTGGAAGACGAAGATCGGTAGGAAGACCAAGAAAGCGCTGGGCTGAACAGATGTGAGATCGGAAAACAGGCAAAGACCAAATCCGCGAAGGATGGTGATGATGAGATAGGGTATGGACGGTTCTACAATCTTGTAGACGAAGCCATGACAATATTGTTCCAGGGATGGTGTACTTACTTACTCACTGGCACTAACGAACCCGTAGGTTCATGGCCGCGCGGACATAAGCTCTCCATACACCCCTATTCCTGAGCTAATGCTTTCAAATCATTCCCTGTATAATCTACTTCCCTCAAATCATAGTTAATGTTGTTCTCCCACCTCATTCTTGGTCTACCAACTGAGGCGTTTTCCCTCTGGATTTCCTACAAGAAGCTTCCGTGCAAGTCTTCATTCCCCATTCGCGCAACATGCCCTGCCCATCGCAGTCTACGAGACTTAACTGTTCTTATTATATCTGGCTTCCTATAAAGACCATGTAGTTCATTGTTATGTAGTCCTCTCCATTCACCTGTCTGTTCATCTCTCTTTGGTCCAAAAATGTTCCTAAGAACTTTATTCTTAACGTGATCAAATTTGCAAATACCACAAATAAAACGTATGCAAGAATTATGAACACGTTGAGGTATTTGGGTAAGAACAGTATTTAGGTCAACAAAAAATTAGACCTATACTGAATAACGACTTAATCGAGTTGGACGGCGTTTAAATTTTACGGAAAAAAACATTGTTTTAAAAAATAATATTTGGCACCAAAATGTTAACTAGCTAATCTCGCTGGCTGGCTCTATCGAATCCGTAGTTTCATCACCACATGGGAGGGACATAAGCTCTCCATACCACCCTTATCCTGAGCTAATGTTTTTCAATCATTCCCTGTATAATCTACTTCCCTCGTAAATCAATGATAATGTATTCTCCCACCTCATTCTTGGTCTACCAAACTAAGCATTTTATCCTCTGGTTTTCCTACAAGAAGCTTCTATGCACGTCTTTCATTCCCCATATGTGCACAACATGTCCTTGCCCATCGCAGTCTACGAGGACTTAACTGTTCTTATTATATCTGGCTTCCTATAAATACCATTTAGTTCACTGTTATGTAGTTTTCTTCATTCACCTGTCTGTTCATCTCTCTTTGGTCCAAAAATGTTCCTAAGTACTTTATTCTCAAATGCTTGTTAATATCATTTCCTCCCTTAAAGTAAGAGTCACTGTTTAACATCCATATATATTATAATGGGAGATACAACGGTTTTATACATTTTTAGTTTGAGACCTTTTTTACAAAACAATTTTTTTTTATATTCCACCCAAGAATTAAGCTGTTACAATCTTCGCACTCTTTTGTCAACAGATGTAACATTTCACTGCAGAGGAAAGGGAGGGTGCTCAGACCTACACTTTACAGAAACCGCGGCAGAGAAAGCGCGTGTTATCATGGACAAAGCTATGGATTTCAGGAGAACGCAAGTGGAAAAACTAGAGGCAGACTCCTCTCTTACTGTTGGAGATGTCAACACGATAAACATGACAATGCTCAAGGTAAGAATAACTTGCAGATTAACATCACATTATTTTCATAAAGTAATGCCACTTCGTGACTCGTGACTTTATCTAGGGAATTTGGAAATCAAGAGTGGCATTTGTTAGGACTATTTAACGTTTAAAATTAAGCTGTTTACTCACAAATCATTATTTATTACCCGTTTAAGGAGTAAACGCAGTTGTTGGTTAACGATAGGGCACTGCAGTCGTGTTGTTTGCAGAGAACACTGTTGACACATTGCTTTGAGTTGCATGAGGGTGAATGTGGAACGTGGAATACGTGACATGTTATACATTGCCTTATATGACGTCACGTTTTGTAGCAACAACAGAGCTTCTGTAATACCTCCGCCTGCAGAGATATTTTGAATGGGTAATTAAATGTAGTTTTTTTTTTTTAATATTTAAATATATAATTTAAAAGGTTTATTTTTTAAAAAAAACATGAGAACGTTTCTTATGTTTCTTCGTTCATCATTGCAAGCAGATCAAATTATTCATTGATTTATATGGGATCGCATTCCTAGTAGTGGAAGAAAATTGAATACATCACACTGTTTATAACAACATTATAGGTTATTAATTAATTTCTGATGTCCTATGATGTAAATATGCAATTATATTTTTCTGGAACCAATTATCTGGGAAAATAATACGTTTTAAGAAAGTCCAAACAGTGGTTTCTTTTTATTGTGGGATAATCAATTGCTACATTTTTTTTCTATCATATCTCGCAAGCGGTATCTGGTTACATTCGTGCACTCTTTACAATTGGAGCTACATGCATTCTGGGATTCTACACCTAATAATAATTGTTATATCAGGTATTTCTTAGAGAGCCGTCACGGCAAACAATGCTACGAACCTGTTCAAAAATTAAAAGGGAGATCTTCTTTAATATGGAATATTAACTCATGCCCCAATGGGCTCAATGATCAACTCACGTTTGAATGATTTCTGTTTTAAACCAATAGAGTCGGTTTCACGAATCTTTATCAGTGTTAATATTTACCATATTAAAGAAAGCAACCTTTGTCATTCACAGATCTCTATATAAGGGGCTTCATCTCATCTCATCCCTCGATCAGATCCTGAGTTGGACACGAGTTAAGGATCATCATCATGCTCCTCTTATCGTGTCCTCCTTTCAGAAGGTCGATTCCAAATATGCCTCCAACCATCCCTATCTTCCCATGCTTTGCTTCTTTTTATTTTTTTAATTCTTCCCAGTCGTATCCTCTCTCTTGTAGACTTTTCTTTACTTAGCTAATCCATTTTTCTCGTGGTCTACCTCGAGGTCGTATTCCTTGTACTGAGATTTAACGTTATTTGGGTTAGTCTTTCCTTTTCTCGTTCTTTTTAATGTCCAAACCATTTTTGTCTATTGTTTCTGTCTTTGTTATTTTCTACGCTTAGATCTCCTGATTTTGTCGTTCCTTATCCTATTCGTCCACCGCTGTGGCTCGATGTAGCTGCTGCCTTGTCACGCAGCGGGCCCGGGTTCGATCCGGTCGGGGCAGTTTTTCTGGGTGAGGTTTTTAGCGGGGTTTTTTCCTCACCTGTAAGACAAATGTCAGGAAAACTTTAAGGCCCAAACGGTCCCCGAAAGATAGGCCATCATCATCATCATCCTTATCATATCATCACGTCATCCTTCACCGGTTGGAAGGCAACGGGAAGCTACCACACCTATAATCCCCTAGTAAAGCTGCAAGCATAGCATGAAAGGCTATGATTGCAGGAAGACCTGCCTTCGGGCAGACTACTATGATGGATCCTATCTCTCCTTGTTTTATGTCACATTACACGAAAATTTCGTTTCTGTAGCTTGGATTCGCTCAAGTCCTTCTTTGTATATGTTCCATGTCTCAGTTGCATTTGTTACAACTGGTTGTAATAATTTTTACTTTTGTTGGGTTACAGTCTAATTCCAGATTTTTTTATTTCAGGATGTTTCGTTATTTACACACAGGTATCCTCAACCAAATACACTTTTTTTTTCTTCCACACTTCCGGTCTTGCGTGGTCTGCTTCGGTCATCATTTGTCTCTTCTTTGTTGTCTTGAATTCCCTCTATCCGCGTTGGTTTTGGTCTACCACTTTTCCCTTCGGCAGGATGGTAACCATTTCAATTACTTCTGTTTGTTCTGTGTCCCTTCTTCTCATTATATGTCCATACCATCTTAGTTGGATTTCTTAATCTCTTGTACAAATCCTTTTCTACATTCGATTATTTCTCTTATTGTATTATTTTATTTTATCTAATTTTAATATTCTTGCCGATCTTCTTAAAAAGTCCATTCTGTGACTAATAATTTATTTCTTTGTTTTTGCTTTCAAATACTCTCACAATTGTGTTATATATTAATAATTTAGTCCTCTGCTCACTCCAAAATAGAATTTAATGTGCCCATACTTTCTTTGTCTTGTTATCTTTTCTCGATGTCTTTCAGCAAGATCCATACTTTTGTATTAGCCTTTGATCCCAAATGTATTAATCTTATTATATTATTATTTTATTATATATTTGGGGCACGCCGTAGCGTAGTGGTTAAGGCACTAGCTACAAGCAGAGGGTCGAGGGTTCAAGTCCTTTTGGGGTCAGATTTTTAACTGCCCCAACCCCTCTGGCGGCACTATGGTCCTTGGCGACTCTGCCTCAACGTAAATTGGTACCGTACGCTTGTTCTGTGGGGGTAAAGGCGGCGTCACTCAGGGCTACGACCCGGCTGAATAAAGGCCGATTGTCTAAAAAGTGGGGGGCTTAACTCTAATACCCTGTGCCTCCGGGACTGTTGTGGGTCACTTTCCTTTTTAATTATCATTTTTTTTAAATGCGGATGAGCCATGTAGGACTACGCAATTACTTCGAGGCGTTTTCCTTTGAGCCCAATTTTCTTTCATTCTCTGCTATGAGCTTGTTTTCTATCATCTGTCCAGGGTTCCAGTTTTTTTCTTGGTTTGTCCGCTGTTGGTTCACTTCCACTTATCAAAAATACTTAAAATATCTCTGTGGGATATATTCTTTAGTTAATTCCTACCAGTTTTAAGGTCCACGGTTAATTATTATTTTATCGGCTGCGTGTGTGGACTTGGTGGTATGCTCCTTGCCCTCTGGTGCCGAAGGGTCGCGGTTTCAAACCGGCCGGGGGTCGATGGCTTTTTTTAGGATGGAAAAATCCAAGGAGCAAGTCCTCCGGGAGGACTTTAAGCCGTGGGTCCAGAGTATCAAGATTTTCAGACTCGTTTAAAAGATCCTGAAGCCTGGAATGAAAAGGCCTCTCAGAAGCAAAATTTACCGCATTTTCCCTTCCTAGTACTACCTTGGTTTCCTAATGTCCATTATGAGCGGAACACTGACCACGGAACCACTGACAAAATGACATCTACACGAAAACAAGTGTATCTAAATTGGTATGATTCCACATTCTTCCCTGTAGTGGGAGAGCGGCCAAATCTCTGTTAGGGAAAACATGGGCTTAACAAGAGACGATCTTAATATTAATTTTTATTATTATTATTATTAATTATTATTATTGATCCCAGATTAATTGTTTTTAGTTTTTATAAACTTAAACGAAAAAAAGGGTTTAGGATAGGGCTATTATATTATAATAATATAATTGTTTTAATCCCTCCCATGAAGGACTTAAGTCCTACCAGGTTCTATTCAATTTTAAACCCTTATTTGAATTAAGAAAATCAAATGTAAACAACTATTGCAACTGTTGACTCGTGTGTTTTGGTCTTAGACCCGGAGTTCCTTATCTCAAACCATATTACGTCATGAGCAACACGTGTCCTTTTAATTCACATTCTCCAGTTGCATTATTTTCGCCAACCACGTGGCTTCCGCTGGGAGACAAGTGTATAAAATTTTATTAAGTTTATGGCAGAGTTATATTACTCCAGGTAATTGAACCACACCAATGGGTTAAGCAAGGAGATCACGCTCCCCTCTATATGTAATTGTGGCACAAGCATGCCTCAAATCTTTAGAGGTGAAGAAGGTACAACTCACTATCTTCAGAAGCGTTAGTTTTATGCGATGATCTAGTACTATTGGCGATGAGAAAGATCTAAAGAGACAACACACAACACACCCTATGAGTAACACTAAA
>JASPKZ010006992.1:0-53774 GCA_030220185.1 Diploptera punctata | reverse complement strand
GGGACCTGGGGTCGACTCAGCCTGTAATGGAAATGAGTACCGGACGCTTGTTCTGCGGGAAAAGGCGGTCGTCACACAGGACTGTCAACTCGGCTGACATCAAGTGCCGATTATGGAGAAAAAGTGGGAGCCTTGACCTCCTACTACCACAAGGGCCTCCAGAGGCCTGTAGTGGGATCACTTTACCTTTGTTTATTATAACAATCTTCGAGTTTACATGTTTCAGAGAGATAATTGTCATTAAGATCATATGAAGACATTTATTTTGAACACACTTTCGATTCGACCAATCATCAACTTTGGATACAGGACTTTTTGCTCTTGGCTGCGTGGCGCGAATTGGTTATTTTCCTGAATATTGATAAAATATGTGCCAGCAGTCGCGGTTACACATAGAATAGGGTCCAGAGATCAAGTCTCGGTCACTCCATGTGGATTTCGTGGTGAACGAAACGGAGCTTGGCAGGTTTTTCTCGGGGTTTTCTCCCGTTTTCCCTTACCACAATTTCATTCCACCATGTCGCCATACTTATCTCATCAATTTTGTTTAATTTCGTTCATCAGCCACTTTGATGGTGCCTCAGGGGTGGTCGGCCGGCACCCTTGTCATTCACAGACCTCTACATAGGGACTCATCTTATTTTATTCCTCGACCCGCCCCTGTGTTGGAATCGAATTGATGGTATTTACAGTCAGTTGTCACCTTCCAATTTTGGGTACCATGGTTCAGAAATATAATTTGACATTTATTCTACAAATAGGATATCCATCCATCCATAGTAATTCTGCCCGAGGGCAGGTCTTTCACTGCAATCATAGCATTTTCATGCTATGATTTGCAGCTTTACTAGGGAATTGTAGGTGTGGTAGCTTCCCGTTGCTTTCCACACCGGTGAAGAATGATGTTGATAATGATAAGGATGATTATAATAATGATAACGATGATGATGATGATGCCATATGATTTCGGGGACCGTTTGGGCTTTAAAGTTTTCCTGACGTTTGTGTTACAGGTGAGGAAAAATCCCGATAAAAACCTTACCCAGAAAAACTGTCCAGACCGGGGATCAAACCCGGGCCAGCTGCGTGACAAGGCAGCACGCTACTCCGAAACCACAGCAGTGGACAAATGGGATACACTGGAGCTAGCTTAATGGATTAAGACAATTGGCTATAAGCTGAAAGGATGCGAATTTGATTCCCGGTTGGGTAATGATTCTTTAACAGGCTAAACTTTTATGGTATCACCGTGGCTCAGCGGTCACCGCAGCCTCTAACGGAAATGAGTATCAAACCAATGTTTTGGGAGGTAATGAGGGTCATCACCCACGGTTAACAAACCGGCTGACATCTAGTACCGTTTTCCTAGAAAGCTGGAAGCTGTAAACTTCTACTACCGTAAGGTCTCATTAGACTTGCAGTGAAATTACTTCAACTGTTGTATCTCTTACACTAATAACAGTTACATAAAAGGGAATTGTCTCCATTCTATCAGATTCTCTATGTATGTTATAATCCTTATTTGTGTGTTTAAAACGTTAGGGCAAGTATAGGAAAAAACTATAGAAACTAACAAGGAAAGGTCACCGTTGGGGAGAGGAATAAAAATGTTTCCGTCCATAGAACACTTACGGTTACGTTAAGTAATCTTGTAAATCTATTTGCACGTAGCGAATTTATTTTAACGTCGAAACATGATGAAAGGTCTTGGTATTCAGAGAGAATAATTCTATTTATTTTAGTAATTATACTTCTTTGCTACATATATTATGGTTATATCATAGCGAACTAACTATAGAATATTTGTAACCCTAAATAAAATTATACAGTATTTATGCCAGAAACCTTTTTCACAGTGATCATTATTCATAAATGCTAATGTAAAAGTCTGTACGAGATTTCATATTTCAGTGAGACGACGTTCATTGACAATACATGGTTACATTTATTTCGGACACAGTTTTGTTTAGTTCGTTCATCAACTTATGTTATGCACTGCAGTCGATTTCCACTTTAAGTTTTCGGTACCACCGTTTAAAAGTATTACTTCGTACTCATTCTACAAAAGTGATTATTATTATCAAAATGACCTGAACTTTTACAATACTGTTTTAATCTAGGTCTTTTCCAATGATGTTAAGACGAAGAATGTTATACATTAGAATTACGAGCTGTGAAAAATGTTTCGCTCTGCTAATCAAAATATAATCAGTTAATATTAGCTCACAACCAGTTATTTTTACATGGTGTATCGTGAAAATATCCGCGAAAACAAGGTTATAAAATATATTTTCGTCATTCTAATTCAGTTTTATAACCAGTCAAACGTCTTAAATATTTTTAAACTAAAAAGGGGATTCAAAATTGGATGAAATGAAATATTGAATGCACTATGTTTTGCAGATGATATAGTTTTAATTTTTGACAGAGAAGTCAGGCTACAAAAAGCAGTCTACTAATTAAATAATATATATAAGAAATATAATATGAGAATTTCAACGTCAAACCCTAAAGCAATGGCGTTCCATGGAATGTACCCAGTAAGAACAAAAATAGTAATAGAAGATAAAGTGTTGGAACAGGTTTCACGCTTCCAGTATTTGGGCTGCGATATAACTTATGAAGAAGATCAAGATATAAATAAGAAAATACAGAAATTTCAACAAATTTGTGGAACAATCAGACGAACAGTGAGGAACAAAGTAAGAAAGGATACGTGACGATGGCACTACCATTGGCGATGTATGGAAGTGAGGCCTGGGTCCTGAAGCAAAAATAAAAAAGTAAAATTCAGGCCGTGCAAATGAAATTCCTACGGGCTGTGAAAGGTTGTACAAGAGAAGAACATATTAGAAATGAGAATATTAAAGAGCAACTAAAAGTACAACCACTTCTTCAACAAATAGAAGAACACAGGACCAATTGGAAGGAGCATCCGCAAAGAATGACAGAGGATAGGATACCAAAGATGGCACTGATGTATAATCCTGTAGAACGAAGATCGGTGGGAAGACTAAGAAAGCGATGGGTTGAACAGGTGTGAGATCGGAACAGGCAAAGACCTAATCTGTGAAGGATGATGATGATGATGATGACTAAAATTCGTAATTACCAGGCTACTTCACATAAACATACCAACAGCTTTAAGAAGAAACTAACGCAGTTGTTGTATTCACAGTCATGTCAAAATTCACAATAAGTCTAATTACTTTTATAATTATTTTATGTGGGTCTCTCTATATTGATCTTAGTTTAACCTCTCCCTACTCCGCGCCGTAGTCTCAGCAGTTTAAGGCATGATACCTTGATTGAAAGCTACGGGATTGGATCCTCGTGCGGGAAATTATTCTATCATGGAATTTCGGTCTGTATAGAACCGGAGCCCATTCAGCATCATGAGGAATTTGGATAGATTAAATAAGTAACTTCTTCCGATTGAAAAAACAGCTGAAACGGCTGGGGAACTCGACATTCTGACCACTTGTCACTCCTATAACTTACTGGGTAGATTATCATCCACTATATAAGTGCCAAGTGGATATGAATGCAGCAGCCGCGCGCGTTTTAGGAATGTCGCATGTCGCGCCATAGTGCTTAGTTTAGTTTTAGATATATGGGAAAAAGGGACTGATGATCACAAGAACGTGTGGGGTAAAATAAGGAGGAGGTACATAGATATAAACCAAAAAGATATTTTCGCCGAATGTACGGGAAAGCGCTCACTGTGTTTACAAAGAGACCTAAAACACGTTTGGGGAAAATAATCTTACTGTATATACTCAACCTAGGATTTAAAGAGATGGCTTGCTTGATTTAGGCTAGGGGCATGGAAATTTCTAAAAATTAGCGACGATCACGATATGAGAATATGTACAATGTGCGGGAACTTTGAAGACGAGATACATATATTAGGAAAACGTGATGGAGATTTCTAATTTCAAATCGGGAAAGATTGGCTTGCTACGTGTTAATGGTAAATCCAGAAAGTTTGATAACCTTGGGTAAATTTCTAGACAAAACGCGGAAAATAAGAACAACAATCACTCATGAATAAATATATGTTATCAAAATGCAATACCATTAATTCATAATAATTATACATAATTAATGTATAATGCTATTGCACTATTATGTAATTGTAATATTATTGTGTTTTCTTTATATAATTGTAATGTTATTGTTTTATTGTTGTTTATCTTTATACTATTACCAATTATTACTTTATTGTAACGGACTGTAAATAGCACGTACGGCTTACTGCCCGTGCGACCCATATTTGTAAATAATATTCTAAGTATCTTACTTTTTGTCTAATAAAGTCCTAGTACTACTAGTTTAGTTTTAATCTCTCAACTTTAGATATTCCTCCCGGGCTTACAGAGAGACACGATCTCTTTGGATAGAATTTCTAGCTTTTGGATCACAATCATATTTTTTAACATATTAGGGCATGGAGGGCTTACTTGGATGAGTGATCTGCTCTATACCAGGGCAATATCCGAAAGAGTACAAACATTTAAATCAATTCCTTTATTCGTACTGAATAATGGGGATTTGACATAGATAATCGTGATGACCAGATGATTTTCGAAGACAATTTGGGTCTTAACGTTTCCCGATATATAGGCGACAGAAAAACTCAACAAAATATCTCAGCTAGGAAATTTGTTCAAACCGGAGGTCGAACACGAGCCCGCTTCGTAAGAAGAAACGACATTATCGCGAGATCAAACTGACTAGTACTGTCGAAACCGTAGCTTCATGGCAGCGCGGAAATAAGCTCTCCGTACATTCCTATCCTGAGATAATGCTTTCCAATCATTTCCTGTATAATCTACTTCCCTCAAATCTTTGTTAATATTATTATCCCACCTCATTCTTCGTCTACAACTGGGCATTTTCCCTCTGGTTTTCCTATAGCACGTTTTCCCTCTTTCATTCCCCATTCGTGTCACATGCCCTGTCCACCATAGTCTAAGAGACTCAACTCTTCTTATTAAACCTGGCTTCCTATAAAGACCATGCAATTTATTGTTATGCAGTCGTCTCCATTCACCTGTTTTTCATCTCATTTAATCAAAAAAAATTCGTGAGAATTTAATTCTCAAATTCTTTAAATTCCTTTCCTCCCTTCAAGTAAGAGTCCTTGTTTCACATCCATATAATATGACTGGTAGAATAAAAGTTTTATATATTTTCAATTTAACGTGTGTTGAAAGGAATTGGGACGTCATAAGTCCCTGTATTGCATAATAGCACGCTTTCAAGAATTGAGCATATGTTTATTTTCTTTGTTCATCTAATTCCTATTTGTAATTATTGTTCATAGCTATCTGATCTCAGGCACGTCCTCAAAATTTCCCACATTTGTAATTAGCTGTCCATTTCCATTATATAATGTATTTCTATATGATACCATACATTAGGTATATTGATATTTACTTCCTCTCCCAATTTCTTAGTGTTACTCAATAGTGTGTTTGTTTACCTTTAATATCTCCTCGCTATCACACGATAGTTACTACATCCTCAGCATAAACTAACAGCTTCTTAATATCATTGATGTAGGCCTTCTTCATCCTCTAAAGAATTGGAGGCAATATCTAGTGTAAAATTAAATAGTAAATAGATAGTTCATCTTCTTGCTATAACCCACTGTGGATTTCAAATGTGTCCGAAAACTGTTTGCCTACACGCACCCTACTCTTTGTGCCATTTAGACACATTCGTATAAGTCTAACTAACTTTTTAGGAATTCCGAACTCCAGCAGGATACTATATAACTTCTTCCTCTTAAATGAATCGTATGCTTCTTTGAAGTCTATGTAATATATAGTTGATGTACAGTACCATTATATTCTCGTTTATTTTCTAAACTCTCTCTTATAATAAAATCTGATCTGTTGTGGACCTGTTTCTTCTAAATCTAGTAAATTTTCTAAATCCTAGAATGCCATCAATATATTGAGTAGGTCTGCTTACTAATATATTTTTAGAATTTTTTACTAAGTTGAAAGTAATGAGAAGCCCCTGTAGTTGTTGCAATCAGTTTTATCTCCTTTCTTATAAATTGGTATAATAATAATCGATTCTTCTTATTCATCTGGAAGAGCTTTTTTCTCCAAATCATACTAAGCGAGTGGCGTATATTTTCCATCAATTCTCCTCCTCCTGATTTAATCAGTTCTGCTGGGATCCCATCTGAATCTGATGCTTTATACATCTTCAATTTTTCTATCGTCATTTCAGTCTCCAATGCACATGGGTCTGTGAATAGCATTTCTGCTGTCTGTAAATTATACTCTTCAATATCGTGTTCGGTATGTACATTTAAAATCTGATTAAAGTAACGTTTCCGTATATTTAATATACACCTGTAATCTCCAGTCATATCCCCATTTTCATTCCGAATTATATTTGTTCTAGCTAGAAAGTAACTCTTCTCTATCTTGATTCCATGATGTAATTCTCTAATATTCCCATTTTACACGCTTTATAATAGCTTGACCTGTATCTATCTATCTATCTATCTATCTATCTATCTATCTATCTATCTATCTATCTATCTATCTATCTATCTATCTATCTATCTATCTATCTATCTATCTATCTATCTATCTATCTATCTATCTATCTATCTATCTATCTATCTATCTATCTATCTATCTATCTATCTATCTATCTATCTATCTCTATCTATCTATCTATCTATCTATCTATATATCTATCTATCTATCTATCTATCTATCTATCTATCTATCTATGTAACGGAATCTTTCAACGCGATTTTCACCCACTTAAAATCATTGGATCGACTTAAAGCTTTGTATACTTGTAGAGGACCCGTGACAATACAATAATTTCATATTTATTTTGCATTAATTTCATGATCATTAATCTTCTCTCTCAAATATTCGCTCTTATTCCTCTTTAGTAACCTGTTGGTTTCCCGTCTAATATTACCCAATTTTCTAAATTTACCTCATTTGGCTCGTGTAACCATTTCATTTTTGCTAGATTTGTTATTTTTACATTATTGGCACATTCCTCAACAAACCATTTTTTGTTTTGTCTATTTTTTAAATAACCAATGCTTTCTGAGGCTGACAATAATAATATCAATGATGATGATGATGATGATGATGATAATGATGATAATAATAATAATAATAACAATAATAATAGTATCATTATTATTATTATTATAAATTTACTCTCAATTGTTATAGATGTTTTTCTTATTTTGTACAATTTTGTTAGCCATTATAAAATTAACTAAATGTGATGTGTACTTTAATTTTTGTATTGCCCCTTTAAGTGAGTTTAGCTCGTTGGTGTCTTTAAAGAAAATAAAAATACAGTAAGTGTAGGTATAGGTTCTACGACTATGGCTTCTTTCCCACTCCTAGTCTCCACTTATTTCTATTCATTGCTCCTTTCAAATTCAGTTCTCTAGTTCTCATCCCTCTCAGCACATTTTCCTACCACTTAGATTTAAGTAGCCCTTTTTATAGACCTTTTTCGTCGTTCAAGTCGCCTTCTTTTACATCCTTCCGGCTTATGTCTTTGACTTGAATGCAAAAAAGTTATGTGTCTTTTACGAATTGGAGGCGTCGAACCATCCGTGAGTCTCAATCCCCTCCCAGGAGAACCAGTGTATCTGTCTCTTTTTCTGACACCCACCCTTTGACATGTCCGGCAATACAAGCCCTACCAGTTACTATGTAATCGCCGATATAGTTTACACGAGCAATGGTGTACGAAAAACCTTCCTACTCCGATAAGGTGGATTCACCTTCTGGAAGGAAATAAAAACAGAAACTATGATTGATATGAAATACACATTTTCTTCGGTACCTTATATCTTAATGATTGCCAGGAAGAAATTTTCTCCTGGTCACGTTACGAATCATGCCCAAGAATATTTTGATGGGGATCCTTCAAGCCTGCATGGTCTATATTTTATAGGGCCCTCCTATACAAGTTTCGTTAGCTCACCTGTCAAGTCACATCGGTCCATTGTAATTTTCAGAGCAATTTCAGTACCTATATTAACATACTCGTATGTTTGCGAAAATTAGAGATTTACTAATTCAGACAGAAAGAAAATAGAAAAAAACATATGCACAAAATAAGTTATTATCAAAATTTTAACTAAGTCAATACTTATAAAAGTATTTGTTAAAAGCGATGATGTGGAGAGTCATAAAATAAAATAAGTTAAAATATACCTTCATAGGTGAAATCCGTCGTCCTCAACTTATAAAATATGTAATCTTTATGTATGTAGGCTTTTCAGAACAACCGTTCCATCTTCAGCAGATCACTCTTCGCTACAACATCCAGTATGATGGTTAATGCTGCTGGTCCTAATGTGGCTCTGTCGTGACTAAAGTTTACACGACAGAGCCACATTAGGACCAGCAGCATCAACCATCATACTGGATGTTGTAGCGAAGAGTGACCTGCTGACTAAAGCTTTAGTCACGACAGAGCCACATTAGGACCAGCAGCATCAACCATCATACTGGATGTTGTAGCGAAGAGTGACCTGCTGACAAAAGCTTTAGTCACGACAGAGCCACATTAGGACCAGCAGCATCAACCATCATACTTGATGTTGTAGCGAAGAGTGATCTGCTGACTAAAGCTTTTAGTCACGACAGAGCCACATTAGGACCAGCAGCCTCAACCATCATACTGAATGTTGTAGCGAAGAGTGACCTTCTGAAGATTGAACGGATGTTCTGAAAGGCCTACAGGCATAAAGTTTACATATTTCATAAGTTGAGGACGACGGATTTTACCTAAGAAGGTATATTTTAACTTAATTTATTTTATAACCAAGACATAAGAACTGTATTAGGAATTTACAATCGTATTGAAATAACAAAAAATGAATTGGTTTTAAATACATTGAAACAGTTGAGCCATAAAATTCCACAATTTTATTAAGCAATAAATCCAATGAAAAAATAAAATTTTGTCGTCCCTTAATGGAAGGACTCAATCACTTGATGTGGCTCAAAGGCATAATTACAGGAGGCAGAAAAAGAAGATAGCACTTTATGAGGCTACATCGCTATGGCGTAACTTTAATTTATGAATAAAACAGGTGTCATTGTTGAAATCAATCAAATTGTTCTCTCTGGAAATGTTCACATTTCTTTATACTTCATTGAGTTAATATGATAGGTAGGCCTATATTATTAAAAGACACCTCTTAACAGCTAAAGTAATTAGCATCATAGTTCAAAAGGGTGTGAAAGCCCACTAATTTTGCCAGAGGCCTCTTATTTCTTGTCTTAAGATTATTTTACATGCCCCAAATATAAGTCACGGGACCCATGGCTGTACTACCCTTCCAAAGGAAGTCATATTCGGGACTTTTACGCCGTGAAAAAGACTATCAACCCCAGCCGAGTTATAACATTGGCCTATGTGCCGTGATGACGAAAATTTACTGCCGTTGACGTAACTGTGACATACTTGTTTATGCTCTGTGGTTATTAAAGACTGTGTTCTGTGCTCTTTCCTTCCCTTCTCAAGCCCTCCTATTCCACCTCCTCACGTCATCGGCGCGGTTTGGTGTGCACCGATACTTACGTCGGAGATGCCGTGACTGGTATCATTAACAGTCAGAATTTCGCTTTCGTTCCAGGAAAGTCGCCGGGGATCAAGGGAAGATCCCCTAGCTTAAGACTGTTCGGTTTTTTGATATAGAAAGAAGCTGTTCAAGAAAATGTATCTTGTTTGAATGAATGAAGACTTTGAGTACGGTAGTGAAGAGAATGTAAGGAATTATTACATTGTATACTTTGTTATGTTCAATTAACGACTGTTCATTGTTTTCTATTTATTATGTTTATATTCAAGTTCGATAGCTAATTATATTGTTTGTTTTTCATTCAGTATTAATTAAACACACTTTTTTTTAGTTAACTTCTTGATGTCTGATTATTACTAATTGTTTAGCTGTCTTGTAGTTAGCTTGAACCTGAGGTTTGCATGCTGTAGAACACGTTCCCCTTCTTGTCATGATAAGTCATATTAATATTAAAAGATAAAGTAAAGATTGATTAGCTGTGTTATAAAAGCATTTATGATTATAGTTATCCTACGAGTGGTATGTTTAAAGAAAGATGAAATTGTCTGTAAAACTTGGGCCCAGCTACAGACTCTGCCAATTAGGAGCTTGTATGAGACAAGCTAGGTTTGTATTATATAAAAGTCAGGTTTCACGTAGTCCACGACGGTTCAATATCAATCTTGTAACCAAAAGTTAATATATTAACCCTAGTCCCCCGTGACAAAAAATCTTCACTTCCCTCATGATGGTACATATAAATTTTCATTTAAACATAACCATATGTAAATTTGTTG
This sequence comes from Diploptera punctata, assembly GCA_030220185.1. Lineage (NCBI taxonomy): Eukaryota > Metazoa > Arthropoda > Insecta > Blattodea > Blaberidae > Diploptera > Diploptera punctata. The sequence goes on along the minus strand of JASPKZ010006992.1, from coordinate 43,391 downwards.
TCATGATGTGTCCGATAGCTTTTAACTAACCTTGCCGCCAACAAGCCTTGGCCTTCTTCAGACTTGGACTAGAATAGGCGTAGATAAGACCGTTGTCAAGTACGTGTTACCTCAAATGATACAGTATATGATTGACAGCAGTCGTTGGTGTTTGCTGGTGACATCAGAATAACTACTTTAACGAAGATAAGAACCGCGGAATTCTACAAATATTAAAAAAAATTCTTAAGGAAAAAAATTATTGAGGTTGTTTGAAACATTTTTACTTATCTTCATAGATCCTAACTAGTAGACTCTGAAAACGACCATAAATATATCCATCTATAGTAATTCTGCCCGAATGCAGGTCCTTCACTGCAATCATAGCATTTTCATGCTATGTTGCAGCTTTACTAGGGAATTGTAGGTGTGGTAGCTTTCCGTTGCTTTCCACACCGGTGAAGGATGATGACGATGATGATGATAATGATGATGATGGTAGCCATTTGATTTCGGGGACCGTTTGGGCCTTAAAGTTTTCCTGACATTTGTCTTACCGGTGAGGGAAAACCCCGATAGAAACCTCACCCAGAAAAACTGACCCGACAAGGGATCGAACCCGGGCCCGCTGCGTGACAAGACAGCACGCTACCTCTAGACCACAGCGGTGGAACATAAATATGCTCTTTCGGGTTCCGAACACGTGTAACTTGCGTTTAAATAAACTTAAACATGATACTAGTACATATGAAAAGAGAACTCAAAACGTTTTGGATATAGTATCACAGTTGACAGTATCACAGTTGGCAACAATGACGTATAATTACGTGCAACATTGCGTATTGTTAAAAGTGAGAAAATGGATGGTACAGAGGAGAGGTGACCGTTCTCTGTTCTCGATTATCATGTTCATCAATCTGTAATTTGTTGGTCAACGTCATTTTCGAACAAGATTTGGTGAAGATCGAGCCAGTGGTCCTTCAATTCGTAAGTGGTACTCTGATTTTACGACAAGAGGGTACATCTGTAGGAGGAAATCTTCTGGACCCCCGGCTAATAGTGAGGCAACTGTAGACCGGATTCGTGAATCTTTTACACGTAGTCCTCAAAAATCAACCTTGCAGCTAATAGGGAGCTGCAGATCCCTAAATTCCATCGTATGGAAAGTACAGCGTAAATTTTTGAAATTTCATCCATACCTATTGCAGATGCTGCAGTTCTTAAAGAAAGAAGATAAATTGGCGCGTCGTACTTTCTGCGAGAATATGCAGACTGTCATGAAAATTGATGGGTTTTCGAATCCATGCTGTTTAGTGATGAATGCTCATTCCACCTTTCTGGTAAAGTGAACAAACATAATGTCAGAATGAGGGGGTCGGAAAACTCGAATACCTAGGTGCAGCATGTCCCCTACTCTCCTAAAGTGAACGTGTTCTGCGCTTTAAGCTTGCAGAAAGTGTACGGCCCGTTCTTATTTGTAGACGAAACAATTGGAGGATATGAGTACCTGGATATGCTACAACGAAGGCTCCTGCCTCAGCTGGAACAGGAAATGCCCAACGTAATCTTTCAACAGGACGGCGCATCCACTCATTTTCATTATGAACTCAGATTAGAGCTCAACATCATAACTACTACTGAACCTACATGGGTTGGTCGTGTTGGTAATGACGATAGACAACTTCTGCTTTGTCCTCCGCGTTCGCCAGATCTCACACACCTTGGCTTATTTTCGTGGGGTTATGTCAAAAATCTTGTGTACAAGCCACCTCTTGCACAGACCCTCCTTGATCTAAGAGGGCGGATCACAGCAGTCATCGAAACACTTGACCATGATACGCTACAACGTTCCTGGGCGGAAATGAACTACAGGCTTGATGTGTGTCGTGTTACCAACGGAGCTCACATTGAATATCTATATGCCGTGTTTTTAATCTGTTACCGTTTTGTGCACTTGATAGCTTCCAGTTCATAGCTATCAGTGCTATTTCTTATCCTTTGCCCGGGCCCATGAGAGGCAAAGATTGATTAATCCTTCCTATCTAGATTCATAAACATTAATTAATAATAATTCTTAAAGCACACTGTGGCAATGTATAATTTTTAGTTATCCTGAATATACTATTTTCAACCATGAAAGCTAGACGGGAATAAGGAGCTCATATAACTTTGAGAAAGCTTGTATACAGGAATTATGCAAGACAACGTAGCTAACAAATACAATAATCAGACATTCATATTTCCTTAAAATGTGATTTAATGTTTAAATTTCACGTCTGAACTTGAAAAGTGAAATTAAATATAAACATAACTTGATCATTCAAATATTAAAGAACAAACAGTATGCTGAAAGGGGTTAATTGTGGGTAAAGAGGTGAAGATGGAATTTAGTGGCGCCGGGAGAATCGAAAGGATTTCTCCATGTAAGAGAACTTAGGTTGCTCAAGTTGGAAATTGGTAGAGCTGAGGTTCTTTTCTACAGGGATAAGCAAGTAGCTGGCCGGCGCAAGACTACGCTAGATGAATTTTATTAAATAGGCTTTATTAATCTAAGGACACTGGATATACGTATAATTGTAGACACATTTAATGTCGGACACGGTACTGACCACAGGAACGCATTTGGAATCCGAGATGGATTCTCTAATGATCTATCACGGCGAATTCTTTGTAAGTATGAAATTTCTGAAGTTATGCTTTTTGCTAATTGATGGCCATGTCGGTGAGTCTGTTCCGACTCCCGCCTCGGTGAGCTACGAAGAAGTCAGAACGCTGAACTCTCTTTTATCTGTGGGCTGCGGAGAACTCCCGCCCCGATAAGTTACGCAGAACTAACTTAACATAATTTTGTTGGGTATAAGGAAAACTTCGTTTACCCTCTCTCTGTAATCGTGTCGTCATGAGGTCATTACCTTGTCGTGATATAACCCTTTACTATATTGGCTGACAACGATTCCTTAGTACAAAGAAGGGATCGCCGTCTTTTGATTGGTCAAGGATCCACCATGTTCCCTGGATGAATACTCCCATGCTAAAATACAGTTCTACCAAAAGTTCGTACACTGGGGAATTCCGGTTTAAATTTATTATATAACTTTCTTTAGGTCAGTGGCCTTTTTTCCACTTCTTTGCTAGGCTTCGCGTTTTCGCGTTTTGTCGAGTTCGTTATAATGAGTTGTTTACTTCACGTTGTAGTTTCCAAACCATACATCAATCCTTTGTTTATGACCTGTCAGCGAAGCTCGGTTTAAGATCTTAGATTACCGGTCTACAAAAAATGTCCGGTAATCCGCTAGTACAATAGATTTTTTCGAATGTTAACTCTTTTGTGGCCGCTTCATGTACCTGTCGCCTGACAATATCGGTACCGTGTACTTGTTAAATGGTTTCCGTAATTACTAACTGATCGTTTTATTCGGGATCCTATCAACTTCTTTAATTCAATTTATTTTTATTTAATGATATAAAAATCAATTCCCTCATGTTCTCGCGATTTGATTCCATATACGTTTCTTATGTCTGCGATGATTATTTCATCGAATAGAGATTTAACATTATAATAATACACGTCCTAATTTATTTATTTATTTTAATTTCTTAATCTAGGATTCTGAGTAAAAGATTTTGCTTCAAGTGTTCTATATAATTGATAATAAATTTAGGCTTGTGTAAGTTTTGTTAATTATATAAATCTCGCCTATATATATTATCGGGTCTTGGTGGAACCTTGTTGCACATAAATAAATTCAAAACATATGTTTACCTAACAACAACTTGTCTTTTAAATTCACCCTTCTTACCTGTGTTGTCAAAAATGACACGACGTGAACATTAGTTCATTGATCTCTGTTGCAGTGTCTTCTTGACCTATATTTGTTTGTAAACAATCTACATGCTTATCAACAATTCAAAAAAATAGTGTCAAATCGCAGTCTTGTCTGCACATTACGAATTAATCACCCATTATTCAAAATTGCCAACAACGCTTTAACTGATCTTCCTTCCCCATCCAATATTAGAAGCAAATAATGGGATCTTAAATCGGTATTGACATCACTTCACACGCTATTCTTATCCGAAAACAATGAGGTCATTTAAAATTTACACTCATTTTGACATATTCACCGATATGCAGGTTTGGACGTGTTTTGTCTATGCTATGAACCAGTATTTCCTTTTGTAAAAATCCGTGTTCAATAAATTAAAAAAAATTAATGATAACATGATCAAATAAATATATGTATGTATGTATATATATGGACCTGTTTTCCTACATGGGTCGTAAATAAAACAATTTTTATTTGTCCTTTCATTTTAATAATCGCTATGTAAATTCACAGTATTTCATTAGAAGGTCTATCAACATTATTATATTTATTCTTGGTCACATATTATTATGTTTATCAAACAATAATAATTAATTCATTAATTATTTATAAAATGAAAAATTTTGCATAACCTGTGGTTAGCTTGATTATTATCTTTTATATATTTTTATTCGCCGATCCTAGCGTTAACATTCATTTGATATTTATAGGCGTTCTTATTTACGCGTTCTTGATGTGAATATTTAATCATCATTATGATAAATTATTATACTCAATCTTTTATTTAAATAACATTTAGGCATCTTTAGTCTTTCCAATTAATCAAAGCAAAGCTCGCTTTATTTTTATCAATTAACACATTATCTGGCTTGCACAAATTATTCATGAAATACAAAGTCATAAAACACATTATAATCGTCGATCCTTCTCTTTCATAAATCATAAAAAACATATCTCGTCGCTGAGGTTACTACTCCCCAAATTATGTATACAACATACAAAGAACATTATACGAAGTTTCCACTGGCTTACGTATAAACGAACATCTATTCGCTGAGGGTACTACTGCCCTAAATTTGTGTATACAACACATGAAGAAAATATATGAAGTCTCCACTGGCCTACGTATAAACAAAAGAATAATCGTAGTGAGGTCCTATGTTATCCTAGTCGATTTCTCAATAATATCACCCTGTATGCACATACTAAAATTCGTGCATTTAGTTTATTTGCTAATCGATCGCCATGAAGACAAATCCTGCTTCAAAAATCTCATCAATTCTATTAATGACTTCGGTGTATTTCATTTTTATGATCAAGTACATTTTTTTTTCAATCATAATAGACTTTAGCGTCAACAAAATCGCTATTATCCAAACTAGTATGTTAAGTTATGGATTTCATATAGTCCGCATTTGGAGCGTTTAAATAAAAAAATATTTAAATGTATATATATATATATATATATAAAATGTTAATCATCGTCATTATTAGCGTTATTTTGCATAAATTATTGACTGAAAGGTTAATTAAATCTTTACAGATAATGATTATCATAATGGTCAACATTATTGTTATTCATAATATTTATCAAATAACTACTCATGATTTTTAATTACACAGGTCCATGTTGCTTATCAAATTCCAAAATTAATTGAAAATGTAACCCTGTTCCAATTGAAGATTCCTACATCTATCATTTATCATTATTACTGCAAGATTGTGCAAAAATTGCCTACCATCCTTCGTCTAAAAAAATACTAAAAAATCTTTTAATGAATAATCAATAATTGACATTCTTCCTACTTCCATCATTAATTGGCTAGAGAGAATCTGCCCTTATCTCGCCACGGTTTTAATTGAATTTGAAATACACGATATGTCGGTATTCTCATTTAGTTGTAATTATTTTCTTAATATGTAAGATTACTCTGATAACTTTCATACTTCCACTATTTAACATTATTCTCCCATTAATTTACACTTACAGCTATTTTCTTGGATCAATTAGTCCTGGGTTCGATTACATACAGGTTCATGCATTTATTGTCCCTTTACTGAGCAAATACAAATTGTATTATAAATATGATGTGGTTATCCATGTTGGCCAACCTTTTGTCGAAGTTACATAGATTATTCGCGATTTTATCCATTATTATTATGCGGTCTGGTTGCAATAATCTTCGCGTTACTCTTATCGTAATCGCGCATGATGTTTCGCCTTGTGGCGTGCTTAGAAGCTAGTTTTGTTTGGCAATTTGCAATTTGCTCGGAAGATTCGCTTGTAACCCATTTATTTGTAAAAGTCTGGTTTGCGAATACTTGGGTTCTTTGTTCTAACCTGCATACCCCGTCCCAAGATACATCTGACCTTGGATCTTTTAAATACGTTAAGAACTTTAAGTAATTGCCGAATGAACATCTACTTTTCAAATGACTTCTGCGAGCTGCCTGCGTTTCAAAATTCACGCTTGATTTATTTGCAATTAGTTCAACCTCTCTACCGGCTACAAAAAGATCTTTAATTTCTGGTGTAACTTGTTCCGACAATTACAATTAGAAACTTGCATACACTTGCATTCAGCATTTTCAATTATCACTTCAAGTTTGATTAACGCATCTTTAGGTGTTTTCACCTGATCCCTAATGATTTCTTCTGCTTGACCTATCATTGATTTATTAATTTCTACCTCTACAGTTCCAATTCCCTCATTTATTTGTGTTACTGATTCTACAATCATTTCTGGTTTCTCGCTATCCTGCTTTCTTTCCTGTACTAATTCCTTTTTGTTATTTTCACAAATATTTGTGTTTTCGGAGGTGGCCTCGAACTCACACTCCTCGCTGGAATCATTTAAAATAATTTCGGATTTTATTTCTTTAATTTTTACTTTCTTATCCTGATTCAATGATTCTAAAAGAATTTCCTGTTTCAACTCGGCCATTTTCTCATCTAATTTTTCGATTCTTAATCTACTTTCTTCTATTTCTTTTTTCATATAATATTTCGTATTCTGATCTGATGTGTGCCCTTGGTTTTCCATGTAATCCCTTATTTTCCTGCATTCTGTCTAGTCTATATTTCTCGAGAAACGTTTCATTTTGTTTTGTAATAGTTCTGAAAATTTGCAAAGGACTGCATTATGTTCTCCCTCCATTTTGATGTAATTTTGAGTTTCTATTTTTTGAATGTATATTATGTCCTATAGTATTTTGAATTTCACACGCGTATTTAAAAGAAAAGATGCATTTCTGCCTATTGTTTGTGTTAGTCCTTACTGTCATTCCGCTTTCTCTGCAGGGCTGTCTGCTCGTCCCTTGCCCTCCAGGTCAGCTTCCGGGTCCATTCATCTGCTTCACAGTCCAGGATCTCTTGCCTTAGTGGGGTGATTTCTCATCGGTAAGTTGTTGGTGTTTCGATATGTTATCACCAATACTTAGAAGAATATTCGAGCGCACCACGTTGCGGAGCCATTGTGAGAGGGGTTAATTGTGGGTAAAGAGGTGAAGATAGGATTTAGTGGCGCCGGAGTATCGAAAGGATTATTCCATGTAAGAGAACTTAGGTTGCTCAGGTTGGAAATTGGTAGAGCTGAGGTTCTTTTCGACAGGAATAAGCAAGAAGCTGGCCGGCGCAAGACTATACTAGATGAATTTTATTAAATAGGCTTCATTAATCTAAGGACACTGGATACACGTATAATTGTAGACACATTTAATGTCGGACACGGTACTGACCACAGGAACGCATTTGGAATCCGAGATGGAATCTCCAATCATCTATCACGGCGAATTGTTTGTAATTATGAAATTTCTGAAGTTATGCTTTTTGCTAATTGATGGCCATGTCGGTGAGTCTGTTCCGACTCCCGCCTCGGTGAGCTACGAAGAACTCAGAACGCTGAACTCTCTTTTTATCTGTGGGCTGCGGAGAACTCCCGCCCCGATGAGTTACGCAGAACTAACTTAACATAATTTTGTTGGGTATAAGGAAAACTTCGTTTACCCTCTCTCTGTAATCGTGTCGTCATGAGGTCATTACCTTGTCGTGATATACCCTCTACTATATTGGCTGACAACGATTCCTTAGTACGAAAGAACGGATCGCCGTCTTTTGACTGGACAAGGATCCACCATGTTCCCTGGATGAATATTCCCATCCTAAAATACAGTTCTACCAAAAGTTCGTACACTGGGGAATTCCGGTTTAAATTTATTATATAACTTTCTTTAGGTTAGTGGCCTTTTTCCCGCTTGTTTGCTAGGCTTCGCGTTCTCGCGGTTTGTCGAGTTCGTTATAATGAGTTGTTTACTTCACGCAATAGTTTCCAAGCCATACATCAATCCTTTGTTCATGACCTGTCAGCGAAGCTCGGTTTAAGATGTTACATTACCGGTCTACAAAGAAATATCCGATAATCCGCTAGTACAATAGATTTTTTCGAATGTTAACTCTTTGTGGCCGCTTCATGTACCTGTCGCCTGACAATATCTGTACCGTGTACTTGTTAAATGGTTTCCGTAATTACTAACTGATCGTTTATTCGCGATCGTATCAACTTCTTTAATCCAATTTATTTTTATTTAATGATACAAAAATCAAATTCCTCGTGTTCTCACGATTTGATTCCATGTACGTTTCATATATCTGCGATGATTATTTCATCCAATGGATATTTAACATTATAATAATACACGTCCTAATTAATTAATTTATTTTCATTGCTTAATCTAGGAATCTGAGTGAAATATTTTGCTTCAAAGTAATAACAATTAATAATATTGTTTACACAATCAACCACTCATACATACTTTATAGTCCTGCCTAGGGTGCCTTACCGAGGCTTGCCGGACCAAACCCAAATACGCAGCTCCCTGTAGCTCGCGTCCTCCAGACGACAGACAAGTGTTCCAACGAAAATCTATGATCGAATGATAGAGTTCACTACGTGTTTGGCCTATTTGAGAGTTCCGAGGTAGAAGGGGAAGTTGCTCAGTACAAACAGAGCAAAGGGAGGGGTAGGAAGGAGAGTGGGAGTATGTACAAAGAGAAAGGAAACTGGCATAGTTCATGAATCTCACTGTAGAGGAAGGATAACAGCACAAATGAATCGAACCGAAATAGCACTTTCGGTTAATCTATAAGGTACTATAAACCAAAACGTTTTGAGTTTTTCTGTCCATTAGTACTAGTTTCATATTAGTAAGTTTTTTAATCGCAAGTTACACGTGTTCGGAAACCGAAAGAGCATTTGTGGAAACCCTGTATATGTTTGTATGTTTTTGTGTGTGAGTGTGAGTAAAGTGACCCCACTACAGTCCTTAGGACGCGATTGGAGTAGTAGTGGAGTAAGGCTGCCGCCTTTCTAGACTGTCGGCATTTCATGTTAGCCGGGATGTCAGCTCTGCGTGATGAGCCCTTACCCCCATTACAAGTGACGTTACACATTTCCGTTCAAGACTAAGTCGATCCCCGAAAGTTGGTGCTGTCTGAAGTTTTAGGGTGTTTAAAAATTCTCATCCGGCTGGGAATATATATATATATATATGTGTGTGTGTGTGTGTGTTTGTGTATGTGTGTGTGTGCGCGCATGAGCGTGTGCTCTAGCGGCCGCAATTTTTATTTTCAAAACCAAACGTCGCTTGTTGGAATGAATTTGAAAAATTGGGGCTTAATCTGAAGCGAAAAAAACCATCCGGTTTAATTAACAAAAGAAGGCATTCGGTAAATCAGCAAAATCGGAACATAAATTTGACTGGTTAAAAATTTCACTTAGTTTGCGCAGTTACTGAGTGACGGGTTTTGTTATAGCCCTATGTGTCTCTTGAGTGGAGAGAGTTTCATTTTGTTTCTCTTGTCAACGATCCGTGACCTTTCCTTATGAGAAAAGAGGATACAATTTAGAGTAAAAAAGAGGATACAGTGCGTCATTCAATGTTGTTTTCAAGAAGCTGAGCACTTTAAACTGTAATCTTAAAACAACATCGGTATCAAGTTGTTCATATTTGTATCATTACTTGCAACTTAGTTCTTACTTTGTTTGGAGAAACTATTTTGGATACTTCTTTAAGTAAATAGGTCACATTTCCTTGAAATTTCATCTCTTTTCCAAATTAAATTTAACTCCGCGATACATTATGCAAAGACATCAGACCGTCGTCAGAAAGCGGAAACTTAACCTTGGAAACTGCTTGTAACAATTTGAGGTAATCGATTTTCACTTGTTGCCTGCCATCTGCAGCGCCTGTTTCATACAGAACTACATCACTCCTAGGAAACTTGAACTCTGCAACAAGCATAACAGTTTTCCTTCAGAAAAATGATCCTGTCTGGCGTAAAAAATTATATTATAATTCTCAGTTTCTCGAACCTCTTCTTTTATTTATAAAACCTTTAACAACTACAGCACTCGTTGGAAACTCCAACTTTCCAACAAGCATAACAGTTTTCTTTCAGAAAAATGATGGTGTCTGGTGTGGAAATTATATTATAATTTTCATTTCTCAAACAACTTTATCTTACTTGTTATTTATAGACACATTAAACCACATTACACGCTAGAAATTTTCCAACAAACATAAGAGTTTAGTATTTTGTCAGGGCTGAAAATTAAATTGCATTATATTTCAGTCTTATTTTAGACGCTTTAACAAGTACAAAATTTACTATAAACTTTGCAATAAGCATAATAGTTTTCTTTTCTATTAAAAGGAAAATATATTTGTTTAGCACATTGGGCACAATCCAGCACTTGTCTTGGTATCTAAGTAAAATCGGTAAAAAAATATGATCGGGCAGGCATTATTTTGAACCCAAGACCTACCGAATATATGTCTGAAATGCTTCTATCTGAGGAATCTCGTTCTGTGAACGTTGTTTATTTATGATTCAAATATCCAAATGGTATATATACCATAGTATATATCTAATATATAAAAATGAATGTTTGTTTGTTTGTTGGTTTGTTTGTTTATTTGTTCGTACTTTATCCGCGGCCATACCGTTGGTCTGATTGTGGTGGAGTTTTTTGCAAAATATTCAGAAGATTCCCGGGATTAATATAGGCTATAGGAGAGTTGAGATACTCTACTCCTACACCCTTAAAAATACCCTTTGTAGTGAAAATCGTGAAAAAGTCCCTTTTTTGCCCTTATATGACTTACGCTGCCTAAACCATTACAAATACACAAAATTAATATACACATAATTAACTAACTCATAAAACTCTATAGATAAGTTCGCGACAGCATATGTTTATCTTTTACAGATAACACACAATAGCTATTTTTGTCTTTAGTTGATGCCAACGAGATCGGTATAAGTGGATTCCCGGGAAGGCAGTGCTGTCATACCATTCATCCGATTGACATGGGGCTTTTTGTAAAATGTTCAGGATTTCCCCGGGAAGGTTATAGGTTATAAAAGAGTTGTAATACTCAAGCCCTTCACCCTTAAAAATCACCTTCTGTAGTGAAAAATCGTAAAAAAATATCGCTTTTTGTAAGCTTAAATTGCTTACGCTTCCCAAACCATAATAAATACACAAAATTATTGTACACAGAATTGAATATCTCAGAAACCTCAACAGAAAAGTCTGCGACAGCATATGTTTGTCTTTTAAGGATAACTCACAGTAACCATTTTTGTCTTTCATTGATGCCAAGAAGATTGAGATAAGTAGATTTCCGAGCAAGCAGCGCACGGCGGGTATTCTTTTATGGATAACTTAAAATAACACATTTTGTCTTTCAGCTCAGTCATGCCAAGTACATCGGGATGCGCCGGGTAATCAGCACGGGGTATCTGAAATTAATAACGATATAAATTTATATTTATTTTTTCTTTCACTTACACAACTAAATGAAAAACACGTTATCATTTATTTAGGTGTAGCAGCGCACGCCGGGTTTTAGCTAGTAAGGAATAATTATTAGTGTAAAAAATATTCTGACACCTTGCATTGTTAATAGAACAAAATAACACTACGTATTAATCAGACATGAAATACTGACTGTAAGCATGACATTCGTATTCATTTTGAACCCCCCCCCACGTATCCTTATCATGCTATAGCGCATAGCTATGGGGCAAGCATTGTTTGGAGTCCATGTGGAGGAAGAAAGTTTGGCCAGTAGGCCTACGCAACCGTGGCACATTGAACCCAATAAGCGTGGGCCAGTATGTCCACTCACTACCCTGAAGTATTTAGATAGTTATAAACTAGTGGCTCCGCGTTGAGAATATCATATTATGGCAACAGCCGAGAGATAACGATATACTGTATATACGTTATATCCCTGTATTGCCCGGCCGATCATCCACGTATATAAATGACATGTAGATGTGAGATTAGAAAATACCTTGTAGACCAAGGGCCTTGCAGATATTGAATACAAGGTTTCACGTTGTCTAGGTCGTAGCTTCAAATATAACTCACTGGCACTATCTAACAATGACCGCGTGAACATAGTCTCTCCATACATCCCAAATCCCAATCTAAAGTTTTCAAATCATTCCCTGTACAATCTACGTCCTCAAATCTTGGTTAATATTGTTCTCCAACCTCATTCTTGGCCTACCTACTGGCCGCTTTGTCTCTGGTTTTCCTACAAGGAGTTTCCATTCCCTCTTTCATTCTCCATTCGTGCCGCATGTTCTTCCCTTCATAGTTTACAATTCTTAACTATTCTTATTTCATCGGGTTTCCTACAACTCTCTCGTAGCTGATTGTTAAGTAATCTTCTCCATTTGCCTGTTGTTCATCTCTCTTTGGTACAAAAATTTTGCTAAAAAACTTTATTCTCAAATACTCATAACATTTTCTCCTTCCTTAAAATAACAGCATGTGTTTCGCATCAATATAATATAACTGGGTGAATAACAGTTTCATATTGCTTTCAGTTTAATGTTTTTTAGCGACGTTGAGAGAAAATCTCTATAAAGCATAATAGCATCCATTTCCAAAATTGATTTCTGCGCCCCTTTATCGTTTTTAATTTTGTTCCTAGGTATTTGAATTCAGCCAGTTTTTAAAAAATTCCTTCACTTGTCATTAACCGTCCATTTCCATTACAAAATGTATTTCTATGTGTGAACATATTTTTAGTTTTATTGATGTTTACTTCCCACCCCTATTTCATAGTGTTACTCAATAGATTGTGCATGTTGGCCCTTAGTATCTCCACGCTATCGCTTAATAATACTACGTCATCAGCGTAAACTAACAAATGATAAATACCATTCAGTTGTGGGCATTTTTCAACTACTACAGATTTATTGGCGTGTTATAGTGCAGAATTGTATACCAGAGGAGATAGTCCCATCTCCTTGTTTTAACCTAGTGTGAATTTCAAAATTACCTGAAAACTGTTTGCCTGCACGCACTCCATTCTTTGTACTATTTACACAATCGAATATGTCTAACTAGCTTTTCAATTCCGAACTCCTTTTAATTGAGTCGTATGTTTTTTTAAAGTCCATATTTGTTGTTGAACAGTGCCTTTATATTTCCATTTATTTTCTAAAATTAAAAAAAAAACGTCTGAATTGTAGACCTGGTTATTCTAAATCCACATTGATTAGTATATATTATGCCGTCAATATAGGTAGTAAGTCTGGATAATAGAATTTTGTACGAAGTTGGAAGTAATGAGATGCCCCCACAGTAGATCAATCAGTTTTATCTCCCTTCTTATAGATTGATAAAGCAATCCATTATTTCCATTAATTTGGAAGAGACTCTTTTTTCCAAATCATACTAAGCAACTGACGCATCTTTTACATAAATTTCTCTCCCTCTGAATTTATCAGTTCTGCTGGGATCCCATCTGTACCTGATGCGTTATACATCTTTAATTTATATCTCGCAATTTCGACCTCTATTGCACTTGGTTCTGTGATTAATATTTCTGCTGTCTGCGAATCACAATCTTTCGATGTTCTGTTATCCATGTACATTTAATTGCTGATGAAAGTATATTTTCTCTCTACTTAAGCCAATCCTGGAATCTGTAATCATAACTAACTAACTCACTGGCACTATCGAACCCGTAGGTTCATGGCCGAGGGGACATAAACTCTCCATACAATCCTATCCTGAGCTAATGTTTTCCAATCATTCCCTGTGTAATCTACTTCCCTCAAATCATAGTTAATGTTATTTTCCCATCTCATTCTTGGTCTACCGATTGGGCCTTTTTTCTCTGTGGTTTTCCTACAAGAAGCTTCCTTGCACCTCTTTCAATCCCCATTCGTGCCACATGCCTGCCCATCGTAGTCTAAGAGACTTAACTGTTCTTATTATATCTGGCTTCCTATAAAGACCATGTAATTCACGGTTATGTAGTCTTTTCCATTCACCTGTCTGTTCATCTCTGTTTGGTCCAAACATTTTTCCTAAGAACTTTACTCTCAAATACTTGTAACCTCCTTTCCTCCCTTAAGTAAGAGTCCATGTTTCGCATCCATTTTTTGTAACTGATAGAATAATAGTTTTATATATTTTCAGTTAAACGTTTTTGAAAGGAGTTGGGACGTCAAGAGTCTCTGTTATCCACATTTCCAGAATTGAGCCTATGTTTAATTTCTTTGTGCGTCTCATTCCTATTTGCGATTATTGTTCCAAGCTATTTGAATTCAGCCACTTCCTCAAAATGTCCCTCATTTGTCATTATATGTAATCATATCTCTACAAATTCTTAATTATGTTTGATCTAGCCTGGAACCCTTTCTTCTCTATCCTAATTCCCTGATATAATTATCTATGTTCATATTTTTTGCATACATGTTAAGGTCATTAATCTTCTCTCTCAAATATCTTCCTTGTTACTCTTTCATACCTATGATTCTTCTTCTAAATATACTAAATTTTTCTAAATTTAATCATTTTGCTCATGTAATCAAAACATTTTTACAAACTTTCTTTTCTTTGCAATATCAGCACATTCCTCATGAAACCATTTTTTGTTTTAATTAAATAAAAATAAAACTTAGAGTTTTATGTGATTTTCATATTTATTAAAATATTATTTCTTGTTTTGCTTCCTTTTTTAATTAACCCATGCTTTTTGATGTAGCCTCTTATAGCCTCCAATTCTTTACGTATATCAATTTCTTCTTCAGTTGCCACATCTCATTTGAAGATTGCAGTATTTCAAATAAATTAGCAATTTTGATTTGGTATTCGTGCCGCAGTGTTAATTCAAATTTTTCACAATAATCTTTAGCGTTTGTTCTTTTCATAAGCGATAACCGTTATCTGATTATCACCCTGACCAGATGATGAACCGAATTGCAGTCCATCACTCTAACTGATCGGCGTTGTGCTCTTACCAATAAGATTCTTTGATGTGGCAAAGATTACTGATCTATCTCCATTGTCGTTACTACCTTCATGAAGACTGTATTTGCTATTGTTAGACTGAATGAATTTACCTACCCCACTTTTGCATTAAAATCTCCTAAGACAATTTTCATATGATATCGTGAAAGACTATGAGACAGGTATTCTAATTTTTCATATAACTCAACCTTGATCTTGTCATCCTTATATTTTTTTGCGACATAGTGCGTTTTGTCGTACTTACAGGAATGGCGAACATGATTGAAAGTTCAACTTCCTACATTTCGGGGTTGCCAATCTAAATAACTATACTGTAATATTAAATTTTACAAACACGTGTGTGGGAAGTAAAACCACTGCCCTCTATGTATACTACGTACAATGTATATACAAAAAAATATCGAAAATGTATTGTTAATATACATAATACGAAACAGATTACTGCATTATAAATTAAGTGAACTATTTGAAACAATATAAAACAATAAATACATACTTGTCACCATTTTATCGCTATTTTGTCTCACAGTCCCCTGTTATTATATCACTAATTGGTCTCTCAGCCTCCTGTTGTTTCAACTAATAAACATTGCCCACACTGTTAACGTTAGTCAATTGTTTATAATGAAAGCAAATATTTCCAAACAAAGATGTTATTATTTTACTATTATTTATTATTTTAGAAACACTATCGCGCAAACAATAATGTACAACGCATGTTTGTGAAGTGTTTTACAGAATGTCGGAAATTAAAAGCCTCCCTATTGCTTGGTTTTTAAGCATTTCCCTCGATTCTGTAAAAACTATGTCCCACCCTCGCATCGTAAAATATTATTGTGGTGCCATATGTATGTATGTATGATTACAATATCATATATTTTACTCTTTAGAACAGTTCAGCTGCACTTACGAAGTGCCGTGCGTACCTGTGAATAGCAGGAGCATCACTGGCCGAGAAGTGTGCAGTCATTCACTCAGAGGCGGCTAGTCACTTTTAAAAAACATTTAACCATTATTTGATATCGTGCAGTATTCGATGTTCTTGAATATTGAAAATATGTTAATTTAAAGGGCTATTGCCAATTATTAAATGTATAGAATTGTGTTTGGCCTTGAATATGGTTATAATAGATTTAAACTCATATCACAATGCTATGATTTATTGGTATAATACACGTACAACATTCTTATTGCATATTAGCAAAATAGAGAACCTATCATTTCCATGAGTGTCGCAATTTCATCAAGTAACTCGACGAATCGATTCAACATTTTATTTCCTGTTGAGCCATTGCACTTCACTGAAAGTCGGGTATATCACATACTCGCAATCAAGATCTGCCAAGAACTGATTTTGTTTCTTGTTTTAACTACAACACTTATAACTTCATTCAGCAAATCACTTTTAGCACACACATTTTCTTAATGAATAACGCAATGGATTCCCCAGACTGTCTGATCTTTTAGTTCGTCTTTGAGAAACTTCACAATTCCCAAGCTACACCCTACCATAACTAGTGCCCCATCTGTGGTTACAGATACAAGTGAACTCAATGAGGCTTCTTATACACATGATGATATGTTAGTGCCCGTTCTTGTATATCGCATAGGCGCTAGATCTAACAGTTCTTATGTAATTTTTAGTTAGCAGTTCACACCCTCATATAAAAAAATGCTTTTTGTTGGCCTACTGTGCTGAAGATATCAACACTTTCATTTAGAAGTTAATAATTTTATTAATGCATTATGTCAGACTATTGATTTCAAATTTTAAAATTATTTCGTTGAACTTATTTAGTAATTTTTATAAGTGATTTATAATTGTAAAATGTTGTGAGTTTTATGTTGGTTCATAATTTAAGTATGATAAAATTATAGTTTGTGGGAATATATATATATATATATATATATGGCATGATAAGAAAAATAAATGCCTGGGCGGGATTTGAACCCGGACCTCTCGATTGATATTCGAGGGTACTATCCATTACACCACTAGGCAAATCCAATACAAACACTTATTTTTCTTATATATATATATATATATATATATATATTCTCCATTATTACAAGATGTAGCGAGAACTCAGTCTTCACTGCCACCTGGTAGCCGCTATAACAAGTAAGCAAATTAAAGAGAATATTTTTACTTTATAGCAGTGACGCTTTATCGATGTTATAATTAAGTTTTTTACTTAGAGCAATACAAGCTTCATATGACATAAGAAAAATAAATGCCTGGACGGGATTTCAACCCGGAACTCTCGATTGATACTCGAGGGAGCTATCCACTACTACTAATATATATATATATATATATATATATATGTGTGTGTGTGTGTGCTTGTACGTGCGTGCTTGTCCGTGCGTGTTTGTGCGTGCGTGTGCTTGAGCGTGCGTGTGTGTGTTTGCGCGTACGTGTGTGTGTTTGCGCGTGCGCGTGTGTGCGTGTGCGCGTGCGCGTGCGTGCGTGCTTGTGCGTGCGTGTGTTTGCGCGTGCGCGTGCCCGTGCGTGTGTTTCCGCGCGTGTGTTTGTTTGCGCTCGTGTGTTTGTATGCGCGCATGTGTTTGTTTGAGCGCGTGCGTACGTTTGTTAGCGTGTGTGCGTGCGTTTGATTTCGCGCGTGTGTGTGTTTGTTTGTTTGCGCGCGTGTGTGCATGTGTTTGTTCGCGCGCGCGCGCGCGTGTGTGCGTGTGTGCGCGTGTGTGTGTGTGTGCGTGTGCGTGCGTGTGTGTGCGTGTGCGTGCGTGTGCGTGTGTGTGCATGTGTTTGTTTGCGTGCGTCTGTGTGCGTGTGTTTTTGCCCACGCGCGTGTGTGTGCGTGTGTTTTTACGTGCGTGTGTTTTTGCGTGCGTGTGTTTTGCGTGCGTGTGTGCGTGTGCCTGTGTTTTTATGCGCGCGTGTGTGTATGTGTGCGCGTGTGCGTGTGTTTTTGTGGGCGTGTGTGTGCGTGTGCGTGTGTTTTCTGTGCGCGTGTGTGTGCGTGCGCGTGTGCTTTTTTCTGGGCACGTGCGTGTGCGCGCGTGTGTTTTTTGTGCACGTGTATGAGTCGGCGTGTTTTGTGGCGCGTGTGTGTGTGTTTTTTTGTGCCCGCGCGTGTGTGTTTTTTTTTGTGCGCCTGTGTGTGTGCGTGTGTTTTTGTGCGTGCATGTGTGCGCGTGTGTTTATTCTGCGCGCGTGTGTGTGTGCGTGTGTTTTTTGTGCGCGCGCGTGTGTATGTGTGTTGTATGTGCGCGCGCGTGTGTGTGTGCGCGTGTGTTTTTTTGTGCGCGCGAAAGCGTGTGTGCATGTGTTTTGTGCGCGCGTGTGTGTATGTGTGTGCGTGTGTTTATTTGTGCGCGCGTGTGTGGGTGTGGTTTCTTTGCGCGCGTGTGCGCGTGTGTCTTTGCGCGCGTGTGCGCGTGTTTTTTCTGCGCCTGTGTGTGCGTGTGTATTTTGCGCGTGTGTGCGTGTGTGCGTTTGTTTTTGCACGCGCGTGCGTGTGTTTTTTGCGCGTGCGTGCGTGCCTTTGTTTTATTGCGCGTGTCCGCGTGTGTCTTTTTGCGCGTGTGTGCGTTTGTGCGTGTGTTTTCTGGGCGTGTGTGCGTGTGCGCGTGTCTTTTGCGCGTGTGTGCGTCTGCGCGTGTGAATTTTTTGCACGTGTGTGCGTGTGCACGTGTGTTTTTGCGCGTGTGTGCGTGTGCGCGTTTTTTTGCCCGTGTGTTTGTGTGCGCGTGTGTTTATTTGCGCGATTGTGCGTGTACGCGTGTGCTTTTTTGCGAGTGTGTTTTTTGCGTGTGCGTTTTCTTGCGAAGTGTGCGGGTGCGTGTGTGTTTTTTGCGCGTATGTGTGTGTGCGCTTGTGTTTTTGCGCGTGTGTGCGCGTGCACGTGTGCTCGTGTTTTTTGCGCGTGTGTGCTTGCGCGCGAGTGTTTTTGCGCGTGTGTGCGTGTGCGCCTGTGTACGTGTGCGCGTGTGTTTTTGTGCATGTGTGCGTGCGCCCGTGTGTTTTTGTGCGTGTATGTGCATGTGCTTTTTGTGCGTGTAGAGTGTGTTTTTGTGCGTGTGTGTGCGTGTGCGCGTCGGTTTTTTGTGTGCGTGTGCGCGTGTGTTTTTATTGTGCGTGCGTGTGTGCGCGCGCGCGTGTTTTGTGTCTGTGCGTGTGCGCGTGTTTTTTGTGTGTGCGTGTGTGTCGCGTGTGTGTTTTTGTGCGTGTGTGTGTTTTTTGTGCGTGTGTCTGTGCGCGCGGGTTTTTTGTGTGTGTGCGCGTGTATTTTTTGTGCATGTGTGTGTGCGCGTGTGTTTTTTGTGCGTGTGTGTGCGTGTGTTTTTTGTGCGTGTGTGTGTGTGCGCGCGTGTTTTGTGTGTGTGAGCATGTGTTTCTTTGTACGTGCGTGTGTGTGTGCGTGTGTTTTTTGCACGTGTGTGCGTGTGTTTTTTGTGCGTGTGTGTGCGTGTGTCTTGTGCGTGTGTGCGCGTGTGTTTTATGTGCATGTGTGTGCGTGTGTTTTTTGTGCGTGTGTGTGCGCGTGTGTTTTTTGTGTGGTGTGTGTGTGTGTGTGTGTGTTTGTGTGTGTGTGTGTGTTTTGTGTGTGTGTGTGTGTGTGTTGTGTGTGTGTGTGTGTGTGTGTGTGTGTGTGTGTGTGTGTGTGTGCTGGTTGCGGCTAATCCAAGGTGAACGAACAATGCTCAGAGCAATTTGTTACGACCACCAAATTTGGAAAGTAAATGTGAAATTCTGGACAGACGAGGTTAGATGAGAACTCCAAATGATTAGGATGGGTTGGGTATGGGAAAAAGGGACTGAAAATCGCAAGAATGTGTGGAGAAAAATAAGAAGGAGGTATATAGATATAAACCGACATAATATTTTGGCCGAATGTGCTGGAATACGATCACTCTTCGTACAAAGAGACCTAAAACAAGTTTGAGGAAAATAATCTTATATACTCAATCTAGGATTTAAAGAGAGATCAGGACTTGCTTGGTTCAGATTAGCGACACGTACATTTTGAAAAATTAGCGACGATCACGATATGCGAATATGTCCAATGTGAGGAGCTTTGAAGACGAGATACATATATTAGGAAAATGTAAAGATTTAGAATATTGGAGGCATCTGTAATTGCCGGAAAGATTTATAAATTCAAATCATGAAAGATTGGCATGCTAGAAGTTATTTGTAAGCCCAGAAAATTGGATAAACTTGGGTAGATTTCTGGACAAAACGTAGAAAGTAAGAACACACATTCATAAATAAATAAATATGTTAACAAATTGCAATACCATTAATACTTAATAATTCTACATAATTAAGTTAATGTATAATGTAATTGTATTGTTATCTAATTGTAATGTTATATAATTGTAATGTTATTATGTTTTCTTTTTTTGTTTTAAGTATATTTTTACCAAACATCAACTTATTGTAACGGACTGTCAACAGCTCGTACGGCTAACTGCCCGAGCGACTCATATTTGTAAATAACATTTCATGTATCGTACTCTTAGTCTAATAAAGTCCTTATATATATATATATATAATATATATATATATATATATACACACACTAGTCAATACCCGGCGTGCGCTGCTACACCTAAATTAATCAGTTGCGTTTTTATGTATAGTTTAATGAGTAAAAAGAAACAAATCTGAATTGATATGCAATTATCAGTTCAGCGGTTGATTGGTCAAGTTAGAGTTAAAATGGCCGATTTACGTGTAATTCGATCGTTTTAGAGGTAGATTCATCGGTTTATGGGCAATTTGACCATTTTAGAAGTTAGCTTCATCGGTTTACGTGTAGTTTTTCATTTTAGAGGTAGTTTAAATCGGTGTACTGGTAGTTTTCGCTTGTATAGAGGTAGTTTGGTCAGCTACTGGTAATTTGGTCGTTATAGAAGTATGTAATTTCATCAGTTTAGGGATAGTTTGGTCGGATCGGTTGGTCTTTCAGATTATGTTTCTGTGTTAGATTAGGTATCGGTTAGGTCAGATATCGGTCATGTCAGGTTAGGTTCGGTTAGGTTTGGTTAGTTTCGGTTCGGTTAGGTTAGGTTATGTCAGGGTTAGAAAAGGTCCGGCTTTGAGTCCGGGGTTGGGTTTGGGTCCTGTTTCGGATTCGGGTTCAGTTTGGGTTCAGTTTGAATTCTGTTTGGGTTTCAGATTTGAATTGACTTTTTCTTTCAGTTTTGGCTTTGGTTTTTGGATTTTGTTATGGATTCGAGTTTTGGTTTCGGGTTTGGGTTCGGGTTAGGTTCAGGCTAGATTTAGGTTAAGTGAGACTCGGTTAGATTAGGTTAGACACAGTTGGGTTAGGCTCGTTTGGGCTAGGTTTAAGTTCGGGTTTGGTTCCTATTATTTTCAGGTTAGGTGTGTGTTAGGTTCTGCTTAGGGTCAGTGTAAGTTCAGTACACTTTCAGTTTAGAAGTTAGGTCGAAGTTAGGTTCAGGTTAGGTTAAAGTTAGGTTCAGGTTAGGTGGAAGTTAGGTTCAGGTTATGTAGAAGTTCGTTTTAGATTAGGTTCAGGTTAGGTTAAGGTTAGGTCAGGTTAGGTCAGGTTAGGTTCATGTTAGGTTCATGTTAGGTTCAGATTAGGTTGGAGTTCGGTTCAATGTAGGTTAAAGTTAGATTCTGGTTTGGTCAGGATAAGTTCGGGTTAGGTTGAGGTTAGGTTCATTCAGGTTGAACTTAGGTTCAAGTTAGGTTCAGGTTAGATTAGGGTTAGGTTAAGGTTAGGTTTAGTATAGGTTTAAATTAGGTTCAGGTTAGGTCAAATTAGGTTTAGATTAGGTTCAGGTTAGGTTCAATTTAGGGCGAGGTTAGGTTAATGTTAGATTCAGGTTAGATGAGGTTAGGTTTAGATTGGTTATGTTCAGGTTATGTGATTTTGTGTTAGTTTCAGTTATGTCGGTTAGGTTTGGTTAGGTTAGATTACGTTAGGTTCGGTCAATTCCGGGCAGTATAGTTCATGTTCGGGTTACGTAGAGTCAGTAGAGGTAAGTATAGTACAGGTCAGGACAGGTCATTTTAACGTCGAAAACCCTATTTTCACGTTTTTCACTACAAAGGGTGATTTTTAAAGATGTATGAGTTGGGTATCATAACTCTCTTATAGCCTATGTTCATCCTGGGAATATCCTGAACATTTTGTAAAAAGCCCCATCACAATCTATGAACGGTTTGGTAGCGCATTAAAAACGAACAAAGAAACAAACATTAATTGATTTGTTTATATATAATACGCAAACAGAAAAAGTTAAAAAAACCATTCTAAAATATAATTCATAATTAAAAGAAATTAGATAAAAATATATAATAAGATAAAGTGAAAGTACAATAAATTCCAGTCTATATATATATATATATAGGTATTATTTTGAATTTTTACTATAATATTTTAATTAAAAATAATACATAATTTAAAGATTAAAGTAAAAAAACTGTTTCTAGCCAAATACATCAACATACAAGCTAAGGAAAGTACAATAAAATTATTTTACAACTTCCATTAACTTGTGAAAAAATCAAGAGCAAGATATTGTATACGGTGAGTAACAATTCTGAGAGAAAATCTAATTGCGTCACATAACTCAATTTGATTAGGGCATAAAATTCAGCTGCCATTTTCTTAGAGTCTTTCATAAATTCGCCATCAGACAACCTGAGGCTTTATTTCCCAATTTGCATTGCGATTTTGTAGCTGAAACGAACGACTGACTCACAACCAGATGATTGGTTCTGCCTGCAATAATAATAACAATAATAATAATAATAATAATAATAATAATAATAATAGCTGACATGTATGGTAAATAAACATAACTAAATTAGCTTGGTAAACACTTTCACTAGGGATCTATCTAACTCCAAACGGGGAATAAGGGGATATATAGATAATAATAATAATTATAATTATAATTATAATGACTATTTAACTCATGCCCTAAATGGGAGTCAATGACCAATCACGTTTCAATGA
This sequence comes from Diploptera punctata, assembly GCA_030220185.1. NCBI lineage: Eukaryota > Metazoa > Arthropoda > Insecta > Blattodea > Blaberidae > Diploptera > Diploptera punctata. The sequence goes on along the minus strand of JASPKZ010006992.1, from coordinate 20,279 downwards.
ATTTTGTTTTACAACCAATCACAGTCGTTTTCACCCCGATATTTATCACTTTAATTCACCATATTAAAGAAAACTCTTCCTTTTTAATATTGTGAACAGGTCATAGTATTAGTTTGCTTTGTCCTTCCCTTGGATTTTTTCATCCTAAAAATTCAACCTCCTCAGCCGAGTTTGAATCCCCGAATTTCTGGACTCGAGGCACCGCGGCCGACAAATAACTTTTTGGGGTTACAAAATTTATAATGCGATATTTATTAGACTGGGATTTAGATAATTGACTATAATAGTATTAACCCACTCAAAGTATATGATATACGATGTTAGAACATTGTTTGCTGAAATACAGTCTTCCTAAAGTACCGAACAGCATACAGATTTGAAGAATACGCTCACGCACGCGATGATAGGAAAAATAAATGAGTTACAGAAAATTGCAGTTCAAGAAGACCGACGTAGAAAAGAAAACAATATTATTGAAAAACATTTAAAAAAATAATTTTATATAGTTTATGGGTGTCGACATACGGTAACCATCACTGAAGGGTGAAGACGTGTCCGGACAAAGACAATCATTAGAATAATAAGGTTAAAATTCGGATAGATACGAGGAAACTGGATATCAGAGAAATTACCTACATTCAATTGGTAGAGGATAGAGAACCTTAATGAATCCAGAATTGACCTATGGTTTCATAAGCCACAGAGTTACATCCGTTCTGATGTGGATTCTCTGTGTTTGTCTGCGGTTACATTATGTAACAGTATTTCAGGACGACATTATGCATATTTACAGCGTCCACTTTTACAATGAAGTTACCTACTCTCTCTCTCTCCCTCTTTGGCTTCACAGCTCTTTGAGTTTAGATTTTACAGCGTTTTATTTCGGAGTTCCTTCACCATGCCAATTTAGTTCCCGCTTATTTGCCTACATGTGGTCACCATACTGCCTCAATAACACATCGAAAATGCAACTAATGTATTACTTGGATTTAAGAATGTCGGTTAAATTTTGCTGAGAGACCTCTTTTTTTCTAGTTTTGAGGTTACTTTGAAGCCCTAAAATCTGTAGACGTGGGATTCACGGCTTAAAGTCCATCCAAGAGAGCTTGTTCATTGGATTCTTCTATCCTAAACATCAATTGGTCCCGGCCGGGCTTGAAATTACAACATAATCACTAGTCGACATGAAGTAACTTACACAACAATGAATTGGTTCTCAAATTTTAAAAAAATGTATCTAATATTAAGAAGCATTTAACAGTGAGCCAATCGCTTGCGTGTTTTTCAATATAACCCTACCTTTATGTTGAGTTGTTTCACTTTCTCCGACGTCAAGACATCTTACATGGCTTTGCATTTAGTTAAATGGCGATATTCATCTCTGTTCTTCACATAGTGGGTATGTTAACGGTGCTCACAATGCCATCCATGAATAGGTGTTTCCATAGGTAGTCGTGTTCAACAACCATTCTAAATATGGCAGTTGGGATTTTCCTTGGAAGATTTTTTTCAGTGGGCGATGCACTAGTTTTTTCCCCATTTTTTCTAGCAGCTATTGTCCTTCTGGAAGATGTAATGTGGCTATTAATGTTTGGCAGATTTTGTGCACAAATTCTGTAGCAGGAGCTTGATACTTTATGTTGCAGCAGATTTTTACCTTTTTTGCAAGACTGTTAGTACTCTCGTTACCTAGTATTTTACAATTACTTGGTACCCTTTTATTCAACTTCTCAGCTGCTTTCAAGATTAAGTACTGCAAGTTGATGTTTCTGATTTTTACATCGTCTCAGTTGAACTTGGTGTAGTAAGAGCAATAGTGGCGCTTCGCGAATCTATTAAGAAAACAGCATTCCCTGTGGTTTGTCAGCAAGTTTTTTCAGCTGTTCGTTTGACAGTTTTGAACTTCTCCTTCAAAAGCTCTGGGGTTTCGTCCAACATAATTGCTTTCTTGAATAACGCCTTGGCAGAACATTTTAACCCCAGATCGCTCTTGTTTATTTACCAGTTGAACCATCAGAATAAATTTGGAGCCATTTATTAGAGGAGTAGTTTAGTTCAGCATTCATCAGTACAATGCTCTTGAGTACTTCGGTCTGGGTTCTACCTTTCCTTTTAAGCGCTCCGTTTAAAAACATATTGAGATACTCTACTCCAGAGTAACTTACTATACTCGTTCAAAGATTGATATAACCTAGGCCTATACTCTATTCGCTCTTAAAATATCTCTACTTAGAATCTTCTCCAGGCGACTCTGTGGCGCAAGGACTTAACTCAATAGCTCTATGCATCTAAGTCCTTATTTCTGGTCGGTCACTCCAGTGGGATTCATAGTGGACGAATTGGATTTAGATCATCTTCTAAATTTGGTATGATATTAGATCCCACAATTCGTTTTGAGACTCATAGTGGCCTACCTGAGGAAGTTGATTCTGTAAAGAAAGTTATATATGAACCAACAGTTGACTATTACAAAGACCATTAAACTCATGTCCCAAATGGGAGTCAATGACCAATCACGTTTCAATGAATTTTGATTTACATCCAATCACAGTCGTGTTTCACCTCGAATTATCAACTAAAGTTTATCATAGTAAAGAAAGCTCCTCTTTTTTAACATTCTGAAAGAAGAGAGCATTATTTTGCAGTGAAAATCTCTAAGAAATACGTTGAATATAGCAATATATATATATATATATATATATATATATATTAGGGTGTAGGAATCGTAGAATACAAGTGGCTCCCAGATTATATTTATAGTACAGGAATGTACCAGATACCGCTTGCGAGATATATAATAGAAAAAATTGTAGCAATTAATTATACCACAATAAAAATAAACCACTGTTTGCACTTTCTTAAACGTAATATTTCCCAGGTGTTTAGGTTCTAGCAAAATATATTGACATATTTACATCACAAGACACCAAAAATTAAATAATAACCTATAATGTTGGTATATACATATACATGTGTTTCATTATTTCTGCACTAGGGCGTATACTTAAAATATTGCGATCATATTTGGCAATAAATAATATGATCACGTTGCAGTGGATAAACATAACCTTACATTTCTGATTTGTTTTCAAACATTTCCGTGTAAATTAAATACATAAATATGTTAAAATGCCAGTAACTATATTTAAATAATGATTTTTCAACAAACAGCTTAATATTATTCGTTAAATAGGCCTAACGAATCCCACTATTGATTTCCAAATCCTCCAGATAAATTCACTCGTCACTTCTTGACATCATAAAATTATCGATGATATGGAAATCACTCGTGACATTACGTATGACTATTTAACTCATGCCCCAAATGGGAGTCAATGACCAATCACGTTTCAATGATTTCTGTTTTACAACCAATCAGAGTCGTGTTTCACGAAATATTTATCAGTGTTATAATTACCATATTAAAGAGAGGCTCGTCCTTTTTAATATTCTGAACAGGTCTGACCATTATTTTGCAGTGACAGAGCCTGCAAGAAATACGGCTACCAGATTATATATATATAGTGCATGAATGTCAACACATGCCGCATACGGGAGTTAATATAAAAACATTTGTAGCAGTTGATTATACCACCAAAAAAAGAAACCACTGTTTGCACTTTCTTAAATGTAATTTTTCCCAGGCAACAATCCAGAAAAATTTAATTCTCATATTTACATCATACGACATCAGAAATGAATTAATATACAGTTTGATGCGTTTCATTTTTTCTCCACTAGAGAGCATTCTTACAATATTGCGTTCCTTTGGCAATAAATAGTATGATATGGTTGCAGTGATAAACAAAAGAAGCACATGAAGCGTGCCTACTAAGCTTCTCAATTGTTTTCAAACATCGCCAGTCGGTTAATTTTAATATATTAATATTTTAACATTAAATTCCAGTTTAAATAATGATTTGGGAGTAAAAAGCAGCTTAATTGTATCCGTATAAATAGTCCTAATAAATGCCACTCTTGATTTCCAAATTCTCTAGATAAATTCACTCCTCACTTCGTGAGTCGTGAATTTATCGATAATTTGGAAATCACTCGTGGCATTACTTATGATAAATACCAAGTAGATAGTATAACTGTCACTGGATTGTTGACTGAGCAAGAGGTACTATACCAGGATTCGTAACTAAATTTTGGATTTCCTTACATTTGGATGGAGTGTATCTTTCTATTTACAACTTTCTACTTTATAGAATATACTTCAATTACAATTTGAAATTTTTAAAATTTATTTAAAAAATGTATTTCATCAATTTCGAAAAATAATTGTCTGAAGCACTTTGTCTTCGTGGCAATCCTCTAATAAGGAAAGTTTTTTTTATAATACAGATATACACATCAAGTGATTTGTGCTAACAATATCTTCATTTTTTAATTGTAAGTACAGTATCATGAGGAATGTGTTAAAAATTAACTCTTGAGTAGTGTAAGTTTTCTTTGGTGATGTTCTGAGTCATTAAATTACTTTTTGTATTTCTTTGTGAGCTTGACGTACAATCGCAGAATGACGTCACTTCAACAAACGTTGAAGCTGAACTAGACGACTGGTCGATAGAAAAATATCTTTGTGGGATCAACATCATGGTGAGTGTGTCATTTAGCTAAATATTAATAATTTTATGCTGGTTTTATCTATACTTCATAAATATTCTTGGTTTTTATAACTTAATGTTTTTTTTTAAAATGCATTAATGTTAATTATTAAAAGAATTACATCGCAATTTTTGATTAATTATCGCGCTCTTTTTTTTGCATAAAGGAACTCTTCTTACCATATTCTTCTGTCAAAAAGTCTGCTTAACGTATTTAAAATCCAAGAACTACAAACAAAATCATATTTATTTAATAATTTTAATAGTTCTATCAACCAATCAATCAGTTTCGTACAATTTCAAACCGAAGCCGGTTTTTTGCCTCGTTCAAAGAAGGTCTTTCACAACTTTCTATTACTCGCTTCTTACAAATGGCATTCCACTCCAGTCTTTCCAACATAGTTTTGGTCTCCCCTATGGCCTTTTACCTCATTCGTTATTATTATTCATAGCTATTTATATTAGTAGGGACAAGATGGTTGTGGCAATACGTTTTAAGCCATAATGTCTAAGGCTTTGGAGTCACGGTGGGTCAAGTTTTTAAACTGACCTTTATCATCTGGGCGGTACCTTGGGGTCTACTGTGCTTCTATCTGAAATGAGTGCCAAACATGTTCTGGGGTTAAACGCTGCTTGCCCAGAAAGATGGCTGCACTAATCTCCCATTACCATAAGGACACCCAAGACTCTTAGTGGGAATATTTTATTTTTTATATTATTGTGAGGCGATTGTAATTTTGATATATAGTTTGTCTGTTATGTAATGTTGTATATATTGCGTCTGTGCTTTATGTGTGTGCGTGTGTGTGTATGTGTGTGTGTGTATGGTGTTCTGATATGTATCTATATGTGTGTATTTGTTTGTGCGTGCTGTGTATGGTATTGTGTGTGTGTATCGAATTGGTGTATGTATGTAGTTCTGTGTTGCTATTTGTGTTTTTGTCTGTTTGTGCTGGTGTGTGTGTGTGTGTGTGTGTGTATGAGTCGCGTTAACGCCTCTAGAGGCCGGAATCTTTTTCGGAACACAAACACAGTATGTAGAAAATTAATTTAAAAAAGAAAAGTAACGAACGAGGTTCATTAACTAACAAAATCGGACCATCAGCAATGGGAATTATTCTGAAACGAAAATTTTGTAAAATAGCTGTGTAGCGGCCGCAATTTTCAATTTCTCGCGCTGAACACCCTATACATGCCATTGAAATAAAACGAAATAAGTATTCTCCGGAAATCAGTGGATCCGACTTTTAAGATTGGGATTTATCAGTAAACCTAATTTTTTAAATTCGTTAACAGCTGCCAAGTCTGTTTTCTCCCAACATATGGTACTAAACTAACAAAGTAAACTACCTCCCTGGCAACTATGGAGCTCCTAGGTTCATGACCGCGCGGACATAAGCTTTCCGCACATCCCTATCCTGAGCTAATGTTTTCCAATAATCCCCTGTAAATCTACTGCCTTAAATCATGGGATAATGTTATTCTCCCACTCATTATTGTTCCCTCTAGGTTTCCTGCCAGAAGCTCCCATGCGCCTCTTGCATTCTCCATTCGTGCAACATGTCATGCCTAACGCAGACTACGGGACTTAACTGTTCTTATTATATCTGGATTCTTATACCATATAGCTCACTATTATGTAGGCTTCTCCGTTCACCTGTCTGTTCATCCCTTTTCGGCCAAAAAAAAATCTTAGGAACTTTATTCTCAAATACTCGTAATCTTCTTTCCTTCTTATAGTAAGAGTCCGTGTTCCGCATCCATATAATATAACTGGGAGAATAACAGTTTTTATATATTTTCAGTTTAAACGTTTTTTTTAAAGGAGTTGGGACGACAAGAGTCCGTGTAATGCATAATAGCTCGCATTTCCAGAATTGAGCCTATGTTTAGTTTCCTTGTGCATCTCTTTTCTATTTGTAATTATTGTTCCTAGATATTTGAATTCAGACATTTCTTCAAAATTTCCCTCATGTGTCTTTAAATCCATTTCCATTATATAATGCATTTATATGTGTGAACATATATTCAGTTTTATTGATGGTTACTTCTAGTCCCAATTTCCTAGTTTACTCAATAGACTGTGCGAGTTGGCCCTTAGAATCTGCTCGTTATCGCTCAATAATACTGTATCATCAACATAAACTAAAAGTCTATTAATATCGATGAGTTGTAGGCCTTTTTTCCATTCTCCAAAGATTTGATGGCATGCTCTAGTACAAAATTGATTATTAGAGAAGATATTGCATCTCCTTTCATCAAACCATTTTGGATTTCAAAAGTATCCGAAAACTGTTTGGCTACACGCACCCTACTCTCTGTGCCATTTAACGTCTTAATTAACAAGAGATAGAGATATATATTACATAGATCAGCAAAAACATAGCATAAATTTAATTTGCTAAGGTATTCACTTAGTTTAGGCAGTGCTTGATGTGTTTCATTTGTTATATTGAAGATGATTAATTATTACCTGATAATGGTATTTTTCATCTGTTCTGCACTGTTCTGAAACGTATATTTTCTGTTGAATCTAATTTGAACCTGGTAATGATCAAGTGCCATATGTACGTGTTAAATTTACAGTGCTGTAAGTCATTTTCATCAGCAGTAAAATTATAGGAATTCTAATGCATTGTACAAATTAAATTCAAGCCTTTAGATTCAATTTGGAACCAGGTGTCGTGCATGGTTTGATAAATGTTACATATATTTGTTTCCGAATTTATTGCAGTATAATATAGCTATAGAATCTTCTTGCAGAAAAAAACACAGGGAAAGAGCAGTAGTTAGCTCAATAATGAGGCGGGGAATAACATTAACTATGATTCGAGGGAAGTGAATTATACAGGGGATTATTAGAAACTCTAGTACGGGATAAGGATGTACGGAAAACATATATTCGCGCGTCCACAAAATTCCGGTTTCGATAGCACCAACTAGTTAGTTAATTTTTCATTTTGTTAATTCCTCAAAAACTCAGAAAATATTTGCCGGACGGTAACTTTAAGTCGTCCAAATACTAGTTCTTTTCGATATATAAAATATTGTAGCATTCGAATTTATTTAAATTAACTTCACAAATGTTTAAGATAGTGAACCTGAAGAGCGCACAGTGAAGGAGTTCTATTAAACAAACAGTGTTTCATTCGACTCTTTTTGCATAAAATTATATGTATTTACAGAGAAGTATTGTGAAAGAAATGAAGAAAACTAGGAATTTGTAAGTTATATTGAAGAAATTCGACCTGTTTCCGACACCACTGCAACCCGTGTCAATAGCAACAGCATTGGAAAGCTAAATCATTTTTTGCAAGAACTTTAGTTAGAACCAGCATTTAATCCATGAACAGTTACCAGTAGAAACTCATGCACAATTTATACCCTTGGAGAAAATCATAAAACCCTTCCTCACTACCGTCCACATGAAAACATACATTTGTACAGTACGAAGAAGAAATGGATTGCAGAACCAACGTTGAAATCGTAACGGGAGTTGCGGTATTACACTTGTATGGAACATGATGATGATGTCAAATACTTGATGAGCCAGTGAATGAAAGTGAAGTGAATGTGATGAGGTTTACAAGTGTCAATTCAGATAAGAGAGTGATAACTCTGTGGTCAGGTGGAGTGTCACACCTATCAATCAGAAAAGGAAACCAGCTCGGTATATGTCATCACTGGGGCGATGAGATTGATTTCAACGTCCAGTGGCCAGGATGTGGTTACTTCACTCTCATACTCCTCAGAGACTCTTCCTGTCTCACACGCTCAGTGCAAATACCGATCAAGCGCCATCCTGTCATCACAGAATAAATATTAGTTACATCTTTGATGTTTGCAGTGATGCTATAGGTGTGATAGCTTCCTTTGGATAAAAGTTAAACTTCGAGATTAGTGTGTTGCTAAAATAGCAGATCTTATGCACCACAACTGTAACTTTTAATCGTAGTGGTGACTTAAAAGAGAGTTCTAATAAAGTCAGCATATTAAACTGGCCCAAAAGATTCTGATGGTATCTTGGACCTGCGGTCGACTCAGCCTGTGACTAAAATGAGTACCAAACGTATACTTCTGGAGACAAATTCACACAGGATTAACTACATAACTGGCATTTCGTCCCAGTTATCCATAAAGTTGAAAGACGTTACCTGCTAACATCCCAAAGGCTTGTAGTGGGATCACCTTTTCTTTGGGATCACCTTAAATATAACAGAACAGGACATTTAATTTTTAGTAGTAATTTTTTTAATGTCTGTACAATAAAATTAGTATGTGATTTCCCAGACATGCAATATTCTATGTAGTTTTACTCTAAAACGCCGTGAAATAGTTATTTTAAATGACTATCCATGTATTGATTTTAATTTCATGTTTTTGAATGACGTAACTGCAGCTCGACAGTCAACAAAATGAAGTCGTGCTGGGAATACTCTGTAATTCAATGACGTAATGTTCCCTTACCACTCAGCATGAGCGGCATTTTACATCGAAATTTTATTTGATATTGTAACCTTGGAATTACATCTGCATAATTGTTATTGGTTATTATATAGAATCGGTTTGCTGGTTATGTCAACTTCAAATCTAATGATACGGGTATTGATGCTAATAGGTTGAAAAAGAGGGAGAGAGGAGAACAATAGTCAAGTAGTAAGAAATCTACAATGAAGAAAAGAACATATTATCACTGCATTTTGTTCCTTATCAATCTATATATATATATATACATATATATATATATATATATATATATATATATATATATATATATATATATATATGTTATAACTAAATGTTTAACTTTGAGCAATGCAAGCTTAATATGGTATGATAAGAAAAACTCCGGGTTCGAATCCCGTCCAGGCATTTATTTTTCTTATCATACCATATATATGTATATATATATATATTGTGCTTAACAACCTTGATGCCATAGATCGAAAGCTGATATTGCCACAAATTACCTGGTTACTATGGAAAAAAATTGCAATACCGATATGGAAAATAATTTAAAATGTGCGATACGTGAAATTGTTATTTAGTTATGTAAAATTGTAGGCCTTAACGGCAGGTGTCTTGTTTTATGTATTTTATGTCTTTCGGGCTAAATGGCCGTGGTCTGATTTTATTAACACTCAACGTTTCGTCTACTACTGCGGTAGATATCCTTACGAGATTCTGCGTGCTCTATGCCTCCTAACTCTTCAGATGTCGGCTGCAGGTGACATTTAATGATTCGCCTCTCATAGTAATAATGCATATTTAATATTTTAATTTAGACCTTATTACTACGTTTTTAATTCCGTCGTCGAAAAAAAATGGGTTTCATTGTGTTTGAAATGTTTTAACAGAATCTCATAAATAGAAAAAAGTCAGCTTTGTCTCATTTTTCTAACTGCTCCTCGATTCTGTTAAGACATTTATATCACAGCATACCGTACTCTCAGTAGTATACACAAAATTTTTGTTTATTTTAATGTTAATCCTGTGATGACGTTTTTATTTTACATTCTCACTATTTTTGCAACAGTTATTTCAATAGATTATTACTATTATTGAGAACACATTAAGAGAAAAGTGGCAAATTTCTTGAAGCGAAATTTTACGTAAGTATCCAAAACCTTCCTTCATACGTATGCTAAAATTGCCGTTGGTGCACGACAACCTCCACAGATATCAACGGGGAACATAATAGATATTTGTGTGAATGGAGCAGTGTGGGAAAGTACCACTAAGTCACCGAAGACACTTAGATTGTGGAGTCTTCCGATTTTTACACGCTTTATATTAGCTTGACCTGTATCTATGTAACGGAATTTTTGAACACGATTTTCACCGACTTAGAAATAATGGATCGACTTGAAACTTTGTATACGTATAAAGGACCCGTGACAATATAATAATATCATATTTGGTTTCTAAAATCCTGGCCAGAATCATCAGAAAATCAAACAAACGTTTCTTTGTATCTATGTAACGGAATTTTTGAACACGATTTTCACCTACTTAAAAACATTGGATCGACTTGAAATTTTGTATACTTGTAAAGGACCCGTGACAATATAATAATGTCTTATTTGTTTCTAAAATCCTGGCCAGAATCATCAGAAAATCAAAAAAATTAAAACTGGTATAATAGGCTGCGGACTTGTCGACTTTTTAGTCAATCGTTTTAAGAGCCCAGTTGGTAGAGCGGTACAGTCTAGTGGTATATAATTTCTGTCATCCATAGGTTGCTGGTTCAAATCCGGCTGGGAGTTTTTTTTTAGAAGAGTATTACTTTCAGCTCATACTACAACAGAATCGAATTTAAAAATATTTACATTTTTATCTTAATCTGTTAAATATTAAAACTAAAAATAAAAAATAAATAATAGTTTTAAAAAAAAAACTAAAAATTCACGCATTATTAGAAAACTGAACTAAAAAAAATGAAAAATAATTTTAATTTCCAACACGCTTGGGATAAATAATTTTACTATCAAAAGCGTGGGGTGCTTTTTATGATTTTTACATTTTCTTCTTAGAGACTTTACTTTTGCCAATATCTGTTTATTATCAAATATATTAATTGACAAAGAGCACCCCACGCTTTTGATAGTAAAATTATTTATCCCAAGCATGTTGGAAATTAAAATTATTTTTAATTATTTAGTTCGGTTTTCTAATAAAGCGTGATGTTTTAGTTTTTTAAAACTATTATTTTTTTTACCTAAGATGTAAACTGCCAGTCTCACGTTTTCCGCACTACACGTGTGAAGCTTTGTTCACACGACTACCCAATATTTATTAGTTTAAATTCGCTTATTTGAATCAGTAGTCTGAAATAAGTTACAGATCAGATCGGATAGTGTATTATGAGGCTCTGAAATATATAGAGGAACTTCGAATAATTGGACGCCTATTTTGAATTTGTTGTTGTTTCTTCTTTTATTTAAAGGATTTGGATTTGGTTTAATTACAGTGATTATCATTAGTGTTTTAACTATGAAACAGAATTAATCATTTATTCAAATATGGAAACATCTTCATAATTTATAAACCATTTTACATTACAAAAAAGGTCCACTTTAACCTCCATATTCCAATAAAGTGGACCCCGGAGTCAATCCTAGCCTTTAGACTATTTTAAGTATATTTTCTATATTAATTTGTACAGATAGGAACAAATTAATCTGAAAGTATTTATGGCTGATTGTAAGTAAAAAGCATTGATATTTATTTAATGTTTAAAAAATGATTTTTGATTATAACATTCACACGTCATTCATCTGCAGACAGCGACGGTCTTCGGATTTAAGTAAAATTACAAGGATTATTAAATAAAATGAATCAAGTGCATGGCTTTTACATTTAGCACCCTTATTGATAAAATACTCTAATGGTTAAATTTCTTTTTGTTTTCCATATGTATACCTTATCACAGTCTGCACATTTTATTTAATATATTCCTGATTTTTTACCATCAACAGCACGTACGGCTTACTGCCCGTGCGACCCATATTTGTAAATAATATTGTAAATATCTTACTTTTTGTCTAATAAAGTCCTACTACTACTACTACTACTACTACTACTACTACTACTACTACTACTAAAATATATGTATTCGTGGAAAGTGGATCCAAGTCAACTTTAACCGCCTCGTGGAGGGTCTACATTAACCAAATTCCTTTGTTATCTTTAATTATTTTATACAGCAGCCATGTCACATAATATCAAACCAAACCCGTCAGTATATTAGAACAGTATTTACATAATACATACATATCGGTAATATATTTGGGAGTTTTTTCAACATTTGTAATATTCAATAGCAGAAATTAATAATTAATTCTGAGCTTGAAAAACTTGTAACTGGCCGTTTTCATAAATATCACAAATAACCCTTCTTCGCACAAAGAATAAAAGGAACTGGCCTTGAACAAGTGATGAGGGGAAGAAATTAAAATATTTCCTGTTCCAGGGTAGTACCAATTAAAAAAATATATATTAACAGGGTCCAGTCAATCCGAACGGCAACATTACCCGAACTTCCTCTAATATACCTATAAAGTGAACAGAATTGTTTCGAATAGATTATTAAAATATTTTGCGTAATTTATATATGTATAAGAATGTGAGAAATACAGGCTGAGTTGTCAAATTGTAATACTGTAAAGATTCGGACAAGAACCATGATATAATTATAATATATATCTACATTGGTCTCTAGTTCGAATACCTTCCAGTACTTTCTCTAATAAACAGATTTTTTAAACTTATTTGTATAAAATTTTAATATGTTTTCGTTCTGCCAAAGTTTTACATTTAGCATAATATAATGAATATGAATCAGTAAACATGAAACAGGGAAAATTCACTAGCATACAATGATCGGATTACCACCTATAGAGAAATGTAGAACCATAGCCTATTATGTCATTCCTATATATAATTTGGTAGGCATGTGTGAATACATTGCTCAACCCAGCATATGTTCATTTCTAAATATAACATGACTATATAATAAAGAATGCAGAATAATGATCCATATCTTATTTTCGTAAATAGTATTATAGACACATTCTCGGTAATAATGTGGCGACATCTCTTATAATGTCCATAAATTAATATAATTAGCACATCTTCCCCTACACTATTTTCATCACGTTTCCTGAAAATGACGATCAACAATATCTATGATTACAGTTTATAAGAAACATTCGCACCGGCCTTTCCGTGCCGCAGAATGAAGTGCTCTGCTGTAGTTTAAACATCTACGGGGGGAAGGTGCCTAGGCGGAGAAATAAAAGTCTTGTAATTCTTGGAAGGCCACGAATTTCTTCACATCCCCATGATCCTGCCCTCAATTCTCAGTCTCACAGAATGACTCAAAAGGATCTTGTCCGAGACTTAGAACTCTCAAAGGCCAAGGCAGAGCTCCTGGCTTTGCGACTTAGACTATTTAAGTATCTCAGCAAGAATATAGAGGTATCTGCATATAGAACGCGCCAGAAGCCACATGAGGAATTAAAAAAATGACATTGTATTCTGCAACAATACACAAGATCCAATGTATGTTATAAACATTCAATACAGACCAGAAGAATGGAGATTATTTTTATAATAATCAAAGTTCAGTCTTAGGGCAGTGCTACTGAATAATGGTAATACCTTGCCTTCTGTTCCAGTGGGTCATGTAGTACATATGAAAGAGATACATTAAAATAAGAGAGATCTGCTAAATTACATAAATAACGACTGGTTTAGATAGAAAATATATGGTGATTTGAAGGTGGTTGCTATCCCAGTTGGCCTATAACAAGGTTACACTATGTATGGATACTATTAGGAGAAAGGCTGGCCTCGTAGACAACATATGATACCAGGAACAAAGAATGTAATGGAGCAGCCTTTGATTGAATCTAGCAAGATTATACTTCATCCGTTACACATCAAATTAGGCCTAATTATAAACATTCTAAAGACAATGAAACCTGACGGGACTGCATTTAGGTAATTACTCACAACATTTCCGAGACTAAGTAGAGCAAAAATTAAGAAAGGTATTTTTATTGGTCCCCAGATCAGAGAACTATTCAAGGATAAACACTTTCCGGAACTTTTGAAAAGAAAATGAAAAATATGTGGGAATCATTTAGAGCAGTTGCCATAAATTTCTTGGGGACCCATCGGGCCCCAAACTAGAGAAAATGTGCGGACTACATGTTACTATTTTATCATGAAATGGGGTTGTAGTAGGTCAATAAAAATCCATTTTCTCCATTCTCATTTGCACTTTTTCCCGGAAAACTGTGGTCAGTGTCTGATGAACATGGAGAAAATTTTCACCTAATAATCTCATCCTTTGAAAGACGATACGATGGCAAATGGAATACAGCTATGCTAGCTTACTATTGTTGGCCAGTGGTGAGAGGTGCCTCCGAGCTCGATTACAGCAGACAAGCTAATTGGAAACGACCTTAACGGAGGTAAACGAGTCTTAATATTACCAGACAGGAGGGAAAATGTTTACTCAAAGATATTTTTCAAAATTACGAAAAAAAACTGTACCACCGCTGACAATTTCATTATCATTTTCGTGTTCAGCATGAAAAAATACATCGAAATCTGGTCACTTCGATTCCGTAACTGACAAAAAGTTAAAATTTGTTGTCCAGTGTAATTAGGTCCAACACAATAACCGTTAGGAGACTCAACAATAGCCACAATATCCCATCGAGCTGCCTTGAAAGTTAAGTTGGATGATGAACAGATCTTGGATCATCTATCCTTCGCTTCCATTCGACAGGACTCATATTTTAAGAGAAGAAAGAAGATTACGAGTATTTGAGAAAAAACTTCTTAGGAAAAATATTTGGACCAAAGAGAGAGACGAACGACCGATGAATGGAGAAAAACTTCATAACCAGTGAGCTACATGGTCTTTATAGGAATATAAATATTTATATAATAAGAATAGTTAAGTCACGTAGACTGCGATAGGCAAGACATGTGGCACGAATGGGGAATGAAAGCGTTGCATGAAAGCTTCTTGTAGGAAAACCAGAAGGAAAACGCCCAGTTGGTAGTCACAAAATGAGGTGAGAGAATAACATTAATCATAATTTGAGGGTAGTTACTTATACAGATGATGATTGGAAATCACTAGCTGAGGCTAGGGATGTATCAAGAGCTTATGTCCGCGCGACCTTGAACAATGATTTCGATAGAGCCAGTGAGTTAGTTAGCTTATGTGCACGAGCTTATTAGTTTCACAGGTTTTTTTATTATCTTATTAATTTATACATAATGTTCGTCTATTTTAGATGTTTCGCCTCCAGGTACGACATTTATTTTATATTGTCTGAGTCTAACGTCGTAATAGCACTCAGATGTAGTCAAATAAACAATTTCACGTAACCAACATATTTTCAAAAAAGGGACATTCAAAAAGCAAATATTAAAGACAAACACAAAAGAACTGGCAACAGCTGATCGAACCCTCGATCTCACATATATGAATATATATATATATATATATATATATATATATATATACGAAACTATCACTATATGACTGAGGTAATTCCTTACGCTGTCATAGAGTCATTAAAATGAGTGCATTTCACTAAACACAACAGCGTTATATTATTATGGTGTTGGTGTCATATGGAATATATCACTTGTGAACCGCGCAATAAACAGTCATAATGCATAAATTGAAGTGATATGACAAAGTGAATTAATTAACCATTCTAAGAAATTATGATACAATTAAAAAAGGTAAAGCTGTAATATATCAAATAAAATTGAAGAAAAAATTGACATAATATAGGATAATTTGGATGCGTACTTAAAAGACAAAATAATAGGACAAACTAATGGGACTGTGAGAATAAATATTGAATCAATTAAATATAAGAGTATTTTATAAAAATTACGTCTCCTTCACTTAAATAATAAATGCTGGATCAATGGAAAAATTCAGATATTTGATTATTAACTAATATATATCATGCGTATATAAATTATATGCAAGCATTCTGAACACTAGATTTAAGTCAATAGCAAGATATATTTGTAAGTAGAACGGAGTGGATTCAGGATAGATGATCGTATGTTGACAACATGTTTACTATTAGGTTTTTCATAGAGAAAATAAGGAGATGTAACCTACCCTATATATATATGGTATTCATCCATCCATCTATAGTAATTCTGTCTTTCACTGCAATTATAGCATTTTCATGCTATGCTTTGCAGCTTTACTAAGGAATTATATGTGCTATAGCTTCCTCTTACTTTCCACACCGGTGAAGGATGATAATGATAATGATAAGGATGATGATGATGATGGTCGGATGATTTTCAGGGACCGTTGGACCCTAAGCTTCCTGACATTTGCCTTACAGGTGAGGAAAACCCCCGAAAAATACCTCACCAGGAGCCTGTCCCGACCAGGAATCGAACCCAGGCCCGCTGCGTGAGAAGGCAACACGCTATCTCGAGACCACATGATATTTATAGATTTGAAGAATGCTTTTGATTAAATCGACAAAGAAAAATCAGAGGAAATAATAGAACAGTATGGATACCAACCCACTTAAAGAAATGTATAAAAAATGCATAATGGCACTAGCTTTAAATGTAATTCCCTTATTTAAAGGGTATTAATATACTAATAAATCTAGGTGCAAGACGGGGGTGTGTATTATCACCCATTCTTTTTAACATTTTTCGGGACGATATTTTTAATAAATGGACAGAGGATGCACCATCAGGTGTCCGCATTGGAGGAAATGATGTTAAGATTCTAGCATATGCAGACATGTTCGTGATAATACAGGATTCAGAAGACAAACTTCAAAAATAAATTTACGTGTTACATCAGATCTCGAAGAATCTCTAAGAAATAACTGTCAGTTGAAGAATACAGTTAAAAGAATGTGTGACTGGAAAAATGCTGTAAATTAATGGTGGACGGAATATATGCCCGGAAAAAAATAAGATATATGAAATATATAGGGATAAGAACCAGGTATTTTTTATCCGAAATGTAGTTTCAGAATCATTAGAATCTCCATGGAAACCAATATTATCCCTTAAGTAGGGAAACATGTTAAGAAGTCTGATGTTGTACAACTTAAAGTACGTTTTCTAGGTTTCAAAGAAAAAGTTACTTACTTTGTTCTTTTCCTCTACCCTTCATATGAAAACGATGGAATGTAAATCGATTGCATGGAGATATGAGAATAAGGTGCAGAATAGAGAATATAGTGAATATTATTGAGTTTAAGTGAAGGAATCTTCGAAGATATTTCAGAGATAACAAAGATATCAGTAATTATGAAACCAAATTTTCCAATCATCTTCTACATATGAAGAGAATGGGGTAAATGATATTGAAAATCAGAGTCCATGTTTGTCAATGTTGTATCGCGTTCATTCATATAATGGTGTAGCCCAGTGTTGGAACCATAGCCTCTCCTATGTTAGGAGTTACTAGAACCAAATTCATTTAGTTACCTTATTTATATATATAGATGTCATGGGTAGTGCCCACATTTTTACTAACTAATACTGATCACGGATAAGAAGAAGTGGCGGAATTCAAATACCTAAGAACAATTATAATAAAGAGGGATGAAGTGCAGAAATAAAATGATATGGGGCTCAAGTCTGGAAACACAGGCTATTATGCTTACAGGAATACATGTGTCTCAAATTCTCTAAAAACACTCTAAAACTGATTAAAAGATATAACACATCTATGTGTTAAATATTCATAAGTAATGCCGCGAGTGATTTCCAAATTATCGATAAATTCACGACTCATGAAGTAAGGAGTGAATTATCTAGAGAATTTGGAAATCAGAGTGGCATTTGTTAGGACTATTGAACGAATAAAATTAAGCTGTTTACTAACAATCATTATTTACATATAGTTATTTTAAAATATTTATATATTTAATGTAAACAGTGATGTTTGAAAACAAACGAGGAACAATTCGTACGCTTTATTTGCTTCTCTTGTTCCTCACTCCAACCAGATCATATTAATTATTGCCAATGGAACGCAATATTGTAAGAATGTACTGTAATGGAGAAAAAATGAAACACATCAAACTGTATATTAATTCATTTCTGATGTCCTCTGATGTAAATATGACAATTATATTTTTCTGGAATATTATTACTTACTTACTTACTCACTGGCACTATCGAACCCGTAGGTTCATGGCCGCGCGGACATAAGCTCTCCATACATCCCTATCCTGAGCTAATGTTTTTCTGGAATATTATTACCGGGAAAAAATACATTTAAGAAAGTGCAAACAGTGGTTCCTTTTTTTGGTGGTATAATCAATTGCTACAAATGTTTTTTATATTAACTCCCGCATGCGCTATGTGTTGACATTCATGCACTATATATTCAATATGGTAGCCGTATTTCGTATAGTCAGTCACTGCAAAATAATGCTATAACCTATTCAGAAAGTTAAAAAATGATAAACTTTAGTTGGTAAACACGACTGTGATTGGTTGTAAATAAAAATCATTGAAATGTGATTGGTCATTGACTCCCATTTGGGGCATGAGTTAAATAGTCAGTTCAAATTTCTCCTACATTTTTCACATTATTCTATTGTCTACATTCATTCCTCTTTCTCTCATTGTTGTCACATCCTTCAACGTCTCGGGAGGCAGCATTCCAAAATTCGCTTCGCCATGTTCAATGTGTAAATGCTGTGCAAGTATTGCCTGATCATCATCACAGTGGTAATGATTACATCGTGTCTTCTTCTATGTTAACGTCCATATCTTTGTATTTCATTTTCTTATCATCTAAACCTTTTATAATATGCATTTTAAAAAATGTTGGTGACATTCCTAACGAAAACCTTAAGTAACTTCAAATCGAGATATTAATATTTTTCCTTATTTTGATTTTGTGTGTAAAATCTGAATATAAATTGTGAATTGCCCTTCTAAAATCTGTTAAAGGGCTGTAAATGTTCATAATTTTTCCAAGTACGTTATGAAACATCTTTTGTATATCCAAAAAAAAAAAAATTAAATATACAGTCAATATGCCCAATTCACCAATTAATGTTTCAAAATAGTCAACACGTTTCAACAGCCAAGCTGTCATTCTCAAGACCAGATATTGACTCAGTCTATTGGCTCAGTCAATATCTGGTATTGAGAATACAGCTTGGCCTTGGAAACGTCTTGACAAAATTTAAAACATTAATTTGTGAATTGTGCATATTAACTGTATATTTTAATATTTTATCACCAAGAAGATCACTTGTGTATTAAATAAATTAGTTGTCGTGCTTGTGCTTTTTTCTCTCATTTCATTCTTCTTCTTTTGATTAATTTGCTGAAGATAAAAAAAAATGTGATCAATGCTTATGTAAATACAACTTATTATTTTACTTCTGAGTGATTGAATTTTTCTTCAAAGAAAATACTAATTTATTTGTCCGTTTACATGGCTTATTATTACACGTCACTGTTTTACATCTACAAGTTTTACAACTACAAGTAGAGCCTATATGAAAAGTTGATCCATTAATTTATATTACTTGGATGCGAAATATGATGTCTTACTTTGAGAGACAAGAAAGGGTTAGAGTATTTGAGAATAAAACAGTTAGAAAAATATTTTAACCAAAGAGAAAGGAACAAATAGGCAATTGAGATACTAAACATAAGAATTAACTGCATGATCGTTATGGAAAATCACATGTAATAAGAAAACTTATTAAGTCTCGTAGACTCGATTGGCAGGATATGTGGCACAAATTATTGGAACCAGAGCCAAAAAAATATTAATAATGGTATGGGAAAATAATATACTATGAAGAAGTGATTTTTTGTAGTTGTGTCTTACGTCTCGAGGTCAGAGTCACGTCTTCCGGGTGGATGTAGATTGAGAGAATAATATTAGCAATTATTTAAATAAGGGTCAGTCGGTCGACCATTTAAAAGATGGAGCGAGCTACTATAATATGGACCGGAACAAATCAGAAATGGTCTAAACTGTGGCGGTAGATAATGATGATGATTAAATAAGGTCAAATATTCAGTGAATTATTGAAAAATATTAGGTCAGGTTAGGGTAAAATTATGTTCTCGCGAGCTCGATAGCAAGAGTTGGTTGGCTTTATT
>JASPKZ010006991.1:0-47474 GCA_030220185.1 Diploptera punctata | reverse complement strand
CATTGTAACGTGATTGGTCATTGACTCCCATTTGGGGCATGAGTTAAATAGTCTATTTAATTTGTTCTTAGTAAGAAAATCAAACAGAAAATTGTATACTCTTAATTGATTTTCAATCATCAATTAATAAACTGCAGGCAATATTTTGTAGACGTCAGGTTCAGGATAGCTGTGAAGCATCATCAAACATTCCAGTAGCCTAAAACTACTAATATTTACATTAAATAAATTTCGTAAAAGATTACAAATTACAACATGTTTACTGTAAAAAAATAATCAGATTGTAATTTCATAACCTGCAATAATGATACTCGGAATTTTAAAAAAAGAATTTATGGAACAGAAGAATGGCATTGTTAAATTAGTCGAGATAATGGCCGTCGTAATGAGTTTAGCGCTAGTGTCGATCAGATCCATTATTGAGTGAGTGACGTGGTGAATTGCCTGCCATGTTGTTACAAATAACCAATCACGGGCAAGCAACAACGAACAACTTATATGACAACGAAACCCGGTAATATTGTATACGACGTTCTTCTTATAAAGCCTCATGCATAAATTAACAACAAAAATCTAAAAAAATAAATAAAATATACAACTCAATACTGATACAGTTTTTTTATTTCAGTTCCAATTAATGGATTTATATAATTATTTTTTAATAAACTTTTTTTGTCCATTTGTCCATTGTAAAATAAAACCAAATGAGCCAACTCAAATGGTTTCAGCTATGGAAAAGAGATATCAAGGCAAATGGAATCCTAATATGCTGGCTGATTATTGTTGGACAATCAAAGAGGGATGCTCCACAGGCGAAATATAGCAGAAAATCGTCATTTCTTACTTTCTAGGTGAGTCCGAATGTTCGAATATTATATAGTTACGAATATAGAGACTATTAAAGTGTTTGAAATTATAAATTCCTGTCTCTCGGAAATCTTGCGTGATGCAGAAAAACCTATATCATATTTGAATTCAGGAGAAAAAAATCAGAATCACATATTTTTCTGAGACAAAAAAAAAGAGTTTATATTTTGTTGCCCAGTGTTATTGGAAAATCATTAGCTCAGGATAGTGATGTCCACCGCTGTGGTCTCGAGGTAGCGTGCTGCCTTGTCACGCAGCGGGCCCGGGTTCGATCATATGGCCATCATCATCAACATCCTTATCATTATCATCATCATCCTTCACAGGTGTGGAAAGCAACGGGAAGCTACCACACCTACACAATTCCCTAGTAAAGCTGCAAGCGTAGCATGAAAATGCTATGATTGCAGTGATGGACCTGCCTTCGGGCAGAATTACTATGGATGGAGAATAGTGATGTATGGAGAGTTAATGTTCGTGCGGCCATGAACCTACATGTTCGATCGTTGCAGTAAATTAATTAATATAATATAAAATTTATAATTTTACCGGCGTGCGTTGCTACGTCTTAAAAAAAAGGTTAATTAAATCGTATGTTATTAGCAGATACTTTTTAAAACCAATCGGTACAACTAGGATACGACATACACCCAGTCCCAAGGTTGAGTTTTTTTAAAATAATCCCTAACCCCGCCGGGAATCGAACCCGGGTCGCCGGAGCGGAAGGTAGGGACTCTACCAACCACGTCACAGCGACGTAGTCTATATGCTGATATGAACTAAATATGGCGTTAATTTCGGATTTCACGTAAACCTCCACTTCTAACTGTCGGATTTTGCTCATTTTTTTGATAACACCTACCTCGGTTTATTTTAATAGAATATACCGAGTTTCGTTGTGAAACTCAATAATTGTGACCGCTAGAGCGATTTTTTTAATTTTAACTTCAGGTGAACTCCTACACTTAATGGTAGAGGGTCAATTATGAATAAAATCATCCAGAGACCCACTCAAAGAAACCCACAAAAAAAAATCATCAAAATTGGCCCAGCTTTTAGGCAGTCTTTAATTTCGAATTTCAAGTGTATCTCCACTTTAAATTGTCGAATTATGCTCATTGTTTGATAATACCTACCTCGGTTTATTTTAATACGATATACTGAGTTTTGTTGTGAAACCTCGAAAAATGTGACCGCTAGAGCGATTTTTAAATTTTCACTTCTGGTGAACTCCTACACCTAATGGTTTTATACAGTCCAATTGTGAATCTAAATCATCGTGGGACCCAATCAGACACACACAAAAAATCATCAAAATCGATCCAATCCTTTGGAGGAGTTCAGTGACAAACACGTGTACAGAAGAATTATATAGGCTATATAAAGATTCATAGGTTAGTAAAACACTATTTTTTTATTAAAGTATATCACCAGAAACACAACATTCCAATTCAAAATAATTGACAATTTTTTGCCTCACATTTGGGATCTTTATTTATAACAAGTTTGGGAAAATTCGGAGTAGGATATTTCGAAGACGCTGCCTTCATTAACCAAAAAAAAAAAAATCTCAGCGGAATTGTTAGCTCTCGACTGTAGATTGAGCGGTTAAATACAAAATTAAAATAAAACGTGATTAAATTTTCCGGTAGAGACGTACCGCAAAAGAGAGAAGAGAGAGAGAGAGAGAGAGAGAGAGACAGACAGAGAGAGAGAGACAGACAGAGAGAGAGAGAGTCAGAGAGAGTCAGAGAGAGAGAGAGAGAGATTGTCAGAGATAGAGAGATCAGAGATCGATAGAGAGATAGATAGAGAAAGAGATAGAGAGAGATAACGATACAAGAGACTTCGAGAGAGACTCTATCTCTCTCTCTCCTCTCCTCTCTCTCAGCTCCGTCTCTCTCTCGCGCTTTTCTCCCTCTCGTTCTCTCTGCTCTCTCCTCTCTATCTCTTGCTCTCTCTTCTCTCTCTCTTTCTCTTTCGCGTCGTTCTCTTTTCTCCTTCTCTCTTCTTCTCTTTCTCTTTTCTCTTCTCTCTCTCTTCCCCTCTCTCCTCTCTCTTTCTGCTCTCTTTTCGCGTGCTCTCAGCTCCTTTCGCCCTTTCTCTCTCTCTCTCTGCTCTAGAGGAGAGAGAAGACATACAGACAGACAGAACACGAGGCCAACAAAAAAATAAAACAGAAGCACAATCCAAGGACTACTTGCGCCCCCCAGGTAGTCATTATACACATATGATGGTATAAACTAACATGTGAAGATGGTATTAAGTTGTAAATAGACAGGACAAGTAGATAGAATAGTGAGATTTGGGGTTTTCAAAAAACGGAAAATACTAAATAAGGTATATACGCATTTTCTAAAATATATTACAGGACTTAGTAAGGCCGTTTCTAACTGTGGAATTTTATAGGGAATTTGGGTCATTTCAGGACGACCATTAAATTGCAAAAATTCGCGCGTACTCAAGTACTGGTTACGGCTAATCCAGAGTGAACAAACAAAATTTTGCTTCAAGGCAATTTGTTACGACCACCAAAATTACTTACTTAATTACTCACTTGCACTATCGCACCCGTAGGTTCAGGCCACACGGACATAAGCTCTCCATACATCCCTATCCTGAGCTAATTGCCCTTTCCAATCATTCCCTGTAGAATCTACTTCCCTAAAATCATAGTTAATATTATTCTCCCTACTCATTCTTGGTTCTACCAACTGAGCGTTTTCCCTCTGGCTTTCCTACAAGAAGCTTCCATGCAATTATCTCATTCCCCCTACGTGCAATATGTCCTGCCCATCGCATGTCTATGAGCCTTAAACTGTTCTTATTATATCTGGCTTCCTATAAAAGACCATGTAGTTCATTGTTTTGTAGGCTTCTCCATTCACCTGTCCATCTCTTCTTTGGGTCCAAAAATTTTCCGAATTAAACTTTAATTCTCAAATACTTGTAATCTCATTTTCCTCCCTAAAAGTAAGAGCACATGTTTCGCACCCATATAATATAACCTGGTAGAATTAAATAATAGGGGTTATATTTTCAGTCTTTGCTTAAGTTTCTTCGAGTAGTAGGAAGTCCACTGGGTTGGTTTACCAGCCATCCGCACAGAGCAAGGGATAGTGGTAGGGCTGTGCACCTTATAGCCTCTAGTCAGGCGTTCAAACATATGGAATTTCCTCCCATATTCGATGGAACGGTTATTATACGCCGTGACTCGGTCCCCATTACCTCGTTAGTTAAAAGCAGGGGTGTACCACGTGCAGGTGAGGTTGAGAATTAGGTAGGAGAGGTTATGTTATAGAATGCAAATCACTACCTCTTACCAACAAGAATGGAAAAATCATCTGAGAAGAATGGCCAAGAAATAGACTTTACAAAAATTGGCATTCCAATATAACCCCAACTGGACCTAGGGACCACGGAAGACCAAAAACATTCGGTGGAAAGATCAAGGACATCTTCGCTAGGTTTACCGTACAGGCTACATGGCCTTAAAACGAATTTGTTCATGATGATGATGATATAGTTTTCAGTTTGTTTTAACGTTTTTTGAAAGGAGTTGGGACATCAAGAGTCTCTCTGCAATGAATAATAGCACGCATTTCCAGAATTGATGCCTAGGTTTAATTGGTCTTTGTTGCATCTACTTCCTATTTTGATTTGTTATGTATTGTTCCTTAGGTATTTGAATTCAGCCACTTCCTCAAATTTCCCTCATTTGTCATTAGCTGTCATTTCATTATTTAATTAATTTTTGCGTTTTGTTACCATATATTTACTTTTATTGATATTTACTTCCAGTCCTAATTTTCTTAGTGTTACTCAATGGTGTGTGCGTGTTTGTTCCTTTAGTATCGCCTTCGCTATCGGCCAATAATACCAAATCATCAGCATAAACTAACAGCTTATTAATACCATTCAGTTGGAAACCTTACTCATTCCTCTAAAGATTTTCAGGCCATGCTCTCGTACAAAATTAAAATAGTAAGAGTAGAGGAGATAGTGGCTCTCCTTGCTTCAAACCATTCTGGATTTCAAAAGTGTCCGAAAACTGTTTGCCTACACGCACCCTAATCTTTGTGCCTTTTAGACAAATTTAGTATAAGCTTCTAAAGAACTTTTTAGGAATTCCGAACTAAAGCAGGAGGAACTATATTCTTTCTTGTTAATTGAAATCATATGCTTTTTTGAAGTCTACATTACAGTTGATTAAAGTACCATTATAGTCCCATTTCTTTTATTAAAATCTGTCCGGATACTAAAAATCTGATCTGTTGTCGACCTGTTTCTTCAAAATGCACATCGATGATCTCCTAGGAAATGTCATCAATATAGGGAGTAAGTATGCTTACTAATATATTTGTTAGAATTTTGCTTACGAAGTTTGCCCTGTCGTTGTTGCAATCAGGTTTATCTCCTTTCTTATAAATTGGTACGTAAAATTGATTCCTTCCATTCCATATGGAAGAGCGTAGTTTTCCCAAATCATACTAAGCAACCAGCGTATCTTGTCCATCAATTTTTCTCCCCCTGATTTTATCAGTTATGATGGGGATCTCATCTGAACCTGATGCTTGTATACAATCTTCCAATTTTTCAATCGCCATTTAAACCTCTAATGAACTTGGCTCTGCGACTAGATTTTGCTTGCTGTCTGCAATCTATCCTCCTCGATGTCCTGTTCTGTAGGTACATTTAATAGCTGAATTAAAGTCACTTTTCCATATATGTAATATACTCCTGGAATCTGGCAATCATATCCCCATTTCCATTCCGAATTATATGTTGTTCTAGCCTGAAAACCCTTCTTCTCTATACTAATTCCCTGATATAATTCTCTAATGTTCCTATTTTTTGCATTCATTTCAACATCATTAATATTCTCTCCTCAAATATTCCCTCTTTTTACTCTTTCGTAGCTTGGTGGGTTTTCGTCTAATACTACCCAATTGTTCTAAAATTTACCGCATTTGGCTCGTGTAACCATTTCATTTTTGCTAGATTTCTACCAAATTATTATTAGGAACGCAAATGGGAAATTCTGGGCAGACGAGGTTAGAGAGAATCCAATAATATTGGGCTGGGTTGGGTATGGGAAAAAGGGACTGAAAATAGCAAAAACATGTGTGGACAAAAATTAGGAGGAGGGCCGGTACTTAGATATAAACCGACAAAATATTTTGCCCGAAATGTACGGGGAAAAAACGATCACTATTTGTACAAAGAGACCTAAAACCAATTTGGGGAAAAGAATCTTATATACTCAAATCTAGGATGTAAAGAAGAGATTAGGGCTTGCTTGGTTCAGGTTAGGGGCACATGGAAATTTGTAAACAATTAGCGACGATCAAGATATGCTAATATGTCCAAAGGAGCACGATATACATTTATACTAGGAAAATGTAACGATTTAGAATATTGGAGGCATCAGTGATTACCGGAAAGATTTCTAAATTCAAATCGTGGAAGATTGGCATTGCATACGAGTTTACTGGTAAATCCCAGAGAAATTGGATTAACCTGGGTAGAGTATGGACAAAACACGGAAGAAAATAAGAACAACACTTATTCAGGAATAAATAAATATGTTAACAAATTGCAATGCCGTTAATTATTAATAATTTCTACATAAATTAGTTAATGTATATTGTAATTTTATTGATATATAATTGAATATTATTGCTGTTATTTGGTTTTTTTAACATCAACGTATTGTAACGGACTGTCAACAGCACGTACGGCTTACTGCCCGTGCGATCCATATTTGTAATAACATAAAATTGTGTTGTATCTTACTTTTAGTTTAATAAAGTCCTTATGTAATAAGAAACTTTAACACGAGATACAAGGAACACCGCAAAGATTTATATACGCGGGTTGGAAAAAGTCAAGCTGTGCCAAACGCATCATTAACGATGGTCACCGAATGGAAACAATAGAAAACACTCTAACGATTAATGCAGAAAAAAAAGTTGGCAGCCAAGATAAATCTAATGGAAGCAAGACCGTGAAATTACAAAAGAAATCGACAACACATTACTACTAAATGAGAACACACCCAAATCGTACAACACCTTATACGAGATCGTTAAAAAACCAGTCAATTGCTACTAACCGGAACTTTAAGCTATCAACGTCTACAAACTTGTAAGAAACAACTAGCAGAAGATACTAATCCTGATGATGATAGAAGTTAACTTTACGAATAGGCCTCCAGATAACATTTTAAATAGAAGATTTTAACATAGTTGAGGACGACGGCACCTGCCAACTTGTATATATTTTAATAATTGTTATCTTATGATAAAAACTACACAGATAATGGAATTCATTGCCTTTTTTTTTTAGAATAAAGAAAATACAGAGGCATGGACATTGCGCACCGGCCTGCTTGGCCGTACGTGCATTATTTTTCCATGAATAAAAGATAAACTAATCAAGATTAAAACAAATAACCTAAAAATATACCGGTATCAAAAACCAAATAAACAGGCTACATATAAGTAAAATCTATGTCTACACTACATCACAATAATACATATCTACACTCATCCATATTTTCGTACATTAATCATTTAAAAAAAATGCTAGAAAACAATTAGAAAAAAAACACACACACATACACCCACACCACCCCCACACATATACCCACCGCCCAGCTCATACCCCTCCCCCCCGTTCCTGCTGACAACAAAATACACTATCAGACTATACAAAACTATCAGACCCACCTACTTATTATAGAAGATAATGAAAGATCGAAAAACAAAGACCCTATTGAGATTCTTCTTATTGATAATACATATATCCTTAATCTACAATTTTGTTATATCTCAATTTCCTTACTGTACCAAAAAATTTGTATGTTTTTAAAAACTACATGGAAAGTCGTCAGTATTTTAGGGCAGACATCAATGCTTCTTGAAGTAGATAAATATCCCTGAAGATGCTGTGAATCTTGGGCTTGGGGACATTCGGAGATGAAATCCATGTAAAAGGGTAGGAAATGACTAATGGATGAACTAAACATATCCTCACCATTCCCATTGGAAGGGGTGGCACCAGGTGGAGATGATGCAACTAAAGACGCACTCAATACCATGCTATTATCAAACCCCTCCCCCACTCCCTTTATATTATTCACTAGGGGGTTACACCATTTTACCACACCATAAATCTAGATGGCAATGTGTTCCCAAACCTGGTCTGGATAATGAAACTCTATAATATATATTTCCTACTTGCAAGATAAATGGTGGAGATTTCTTTCTGAAGGAGTCACAATATCTAAAGTCACAGGAGAATTAAGTAATTCCACATCTCATCTTGGTTTTCCCATGTGAAACCTATCTAAACATATTGTCACAGATGTCCTTGGGTCCGTCTTCACGTAATTTATGTCGTAATCAATCACACAGATGTCATGGTAACATTTCACAATTACTTTATTTAATTCTAAAAACTATCATAAGTAGTAGTAGGACTTTATTAGACAAAAAGTTACAATATTATTTACAAATATGGGTCGCACGGGCAGTAAGCCGTACGTGCTGTTGACAGTCCGTTACAATAAAGTAATAATTGCTACTAGTGTGAAGAAAAATAAACAACAAAAAAAAGCAATAACATTACAATTACATAAAGAAAACACAGTAATATTACAATTAAATAATAACACAATAGCATTATACACTAATTAATTTATATATAATTATTAAGAATTAATGTTATTGCATTTTGATAACATATATTTATTCATGAATGAGTGTAATCGCAAGTTAGATATATTCCAACTTAAATTCTACCCCCTTAAAGATAAAACTTGTTCTTATTTTCCGCGTCTTGTCCAGTTTTGTCCAGAAATTTACCCAAGTTTATCCAATTTTCTGGATTTACCAATAACTCGTAGCATGCCAATCTTTCCCGATTTGAATTTAGAAATCTTTCCGGTAATAACTGACGTCTCCAATATTCTAAATCATTACATTGTTCTAATATATGTGTCTCATCTTGTCAATATCATAAGTAATGCCACGAGTGCTTTCCAATTTATCTAGAGAATTTGGAAATCAAGAGTGGCATTTGTTAGGACTATTTAACGAATAAAATTAAGCTGTTTACTCACAAATAATTATTTAAATATCCAAAGCCAGACGAAAAAGTACCTTGGTCGAAAGAGTGACGATCTTTCACCGTAAAAATAGAACCGTCAAGAAATGCAGACATGGGTTCAATATATTATATGGATGCGAATCATGGACTCTTACTTTAAGAGAGGAAAGGAGATTACAAGTATTTGAGAATAAAGTACTTAGGAAAATTTTTGGACCAAAGATAGATGAACAGACAGGTGAATGGAGAAGACTGCATAACAATGAACTACATGGTCTTTATAGGAAGCCAGATATAATAAGAACAGTTAAGTCTCGTAGACTGCGATGGGCAGGACATGTTGCGCGTATGGGGAATGAAAGATTTGCATGGAAGCTTCTTGTAGGAAAGCCAGAGGGAAAACGCCCAGTTGTAGAACCAAGAATGAGGTGGGAGAATAACATTTACTATGATTTGAGGGAAGTAGATTATACAGGGAATGATTGGAAAGCATTAGCTCAGGATAGGGATGTATGGAGAGCTTATGTCCGTGCGGCCATGAACCTACGGGTTCGATAGTGCCAGTGAGTAAGTAAGTAAGTAAGTATCCTTCCATAGTAATTCATGCCATGCTTTGCAGCTTTAATAGAGAATTGTAGGTGTGGTAGCTTCCCGTTTGCTTTCAACACCGGTGAAGCATGATGATGATAATGATAAAGATGATGATGATAATGATAAGGATGATGATGATAATGGCCATATGATATCGGGGACCGTTTGGCCTTAACGTTTTCCTGACATTTGCCTTACAGGTGAGGAAAAACTCCGATAAAAAACCTCACCCAGAAAAACTGTCCCGACCGGGGATCGAACCCGGGTCCGCTGCGTGACAAGGTAGCACGCTACCTCGAGATCACAGCGGTAGACTTATTTAAATATAGTTATTTTAAAATATTTTATATTTAATGTAAACGGCGATGTTTGAGAACAAATGAGAAGTGTTTAGTTATGTTTCATTTGTTCATCAGTGCAACTTCATCATATTATTTATTGCCAAATAGGATCTTAATATTGTAAGAATGTACTCTAGTGGAGAAATAATGAAACATCAAACTTTAGGCCTATATTATAATCAATATTAGAATAGAATACATTTATTTAGCCTGGTAGAGTTAAGGCCATGTGGCCTTCTCTTCCACTCACCACGAAAAACATATGTTACATTTAAATACAAAAAAATTACAATAATAGTACATACTAAACAATTGTCTATCAAACTGAACAATAAAGTAAATAATGTCTAATCTAATATATAAAAATGAATATTTGTTGGTTTGTTCGAATTTTATGCACTGCCATATCGTTCATCCGATTCTGATGGAGATTTTTGCAAAATGTTCAGGAGATTCCCGGGATAAACATAGGAGAGTTGTGATACGCAACTCCAACACCCTTAAAAATCACCCATTCTACTGAAAAATGTTTAAAAAAGTATATTTTTGAACGTTTAAATGACTTACGCCATGAATGTATACAGAATTGAATATCTAAAAAAAAAAATACAAAAAAAGTCCGCGTAAACATATTATGTTTATCCTTTATGGAAAACTCACAATAACCATTTTTGTCTTTCAGTGATGCCAAGAAGATCGGGATTAATAGATTGTTGGGCAAACGTAGCAGCGACCGGCGGGCTTTCTTTTATGGATAACTCAAAATAACGAATTTTTTTCTCTGAACTCATTTATGCCAAGGAGATCGGGAGAAATAGATTTCCGGGCAACGTCGAATAATCAGCAGGGAGTACCTAAAAATAATTACGATCTTATTTTTATCTTACTATTATGAATAGTTTTTCCTTATTTAAGAGGGTTTTATTCGTTTGAGTTGGGGGTCTTATTTTTTTTAAGTTGTACTAGTCTAGGTGTTTATACTGATGCATTTTTCTCTTTAACTTAGACATAAAAACATATTCATTTTCGTCTTTCAGCTCATTTATGCCAAGAAGATCGGGGTAAGTAGGTTTCCGGGCAACTCTGGGTAATCAGCACGGGTATATAAAAACAATTACGATATAATTTTTTCCTTACACTTATTCAACTATACATAAAAAGACTTTACTTTTTGCCTTTAGCTCATTTATGGCAATAAGTTCGGGATACGCTGGGTAATCAGCACGGGGTATATAAAACAATTACGATATAATTTTTTCCTTAAACGTATTCAACTATACATAAAAAACTTTTGCCTTTCAGCTCATTTAGGCCAATGAGTTCGGGATACGT
This sequence comes from Diploptera punctata, assembly GCA_030220185.1. NCBI lineage: Eukaryota > Metazoa > Arthropoda > Insecta > Blattodea > Blaberidae > Diploptera > Diploptera punctata. The sequence continues at coordinate 36,231 of JASPKZ010006991.1, read as the reverse complement.
AGATTCCCGGGCAACGCTGGGTAATCAGCACGGGGTATATAAAAACAATTACGATATCATTTTTTCCTTAAACGTATTCAACTATACATAAGAAAACTTTACTTTTTGCCTTTCAGCTCATTTATGTCAATAAATTCGGGATACGTAGATTCCCGGGCAACGCTGGGTAATCAGCACGGGGTATATAAAAACAATTACGATATAATTTTTTCCTTAAACGTATTCAACTATACATAAGAAAACTTTACTTTTTGCCTTTCAGCTCATTTATGCCAATAAGTTCGGGATACGTAGATTCCCGGGCAACGCTGGGTAATCAGCACGGGGTATATAAAAACAATTACGATATAATTTTTTTCCTTAAACGTATTCAACTATACATAAAATAACTTTACTTTTTGCCTTTCAGCTCATTTATGTCAATAAATTCGGGATACGTAGATTCCCGGGCAACGCTGGGTAATCAGCACAGGGTATATAAAAACAATTAGGATATAAATGTTTCCCATTACTTATTCAACTAAACATAAAAACACATTCATTTTCATCTTTCAGCTCATTCATGCCAAGAAGATAAGGAAAAGTATATTCCCGGTTAATGCCGGTTAATCAGCACGGGGTATTTAAAAAAACAAATATGATATAGATTTTTCCTTTTACATATTCAACTAAACATAAAAATACATTAATTTTGTCTTTCAGCTTATTTATGCTAAGAAGAACGGGATAAGTAGATTCCCGGTCAACGATGAGTAATCAGCACGGAGTATCTAAAAATAATTACGATATAAATTTATAATTATTTTTCCTCTCACTTATTCAACTAAACATAAAAACATATTAATTTTCGTCTTTCAGCTCATTTATGCTAGAAAGATTGGAATAATAGATTTTCAGGCAAGGCCCTGTAATCAGCACGAATTATCTTAAATAATCAAGAAATAAATTCTACCACTCACGTATTCAACTAAACATAAAAACACTTTAATTTTCGTATTTCAGCCCATTTATGCCAAGATGATCGGGATAAAGATTCCCGGGCAATGCCGGGTAAACAGCACGGGATATCAAGAAATAATTACGATATCAATTTTGCCTTATATACTACTTATTCAACCAAACATAAAAATACGTTACTTTTCGTCTTTCACCTCATTTATGCCAAGAAGACCGGGATAAGTAAATTCTCGGTAACGCCGGGTAATCTGTCGGGGTATCTACAAATAATTACGATATCAATTTATAATTTTTTTTTCCTTTTACTTATTCAATTAAACATAAGATCACATTAACTTTCTTTTTTTTCTGCGCAGCAGCGCACGCCGGGTTTTATATAAAATCTGGTTTTTCTATCAAGAAATTTAACAAAAACATTAAAATAGCATACAAAACTAGAAATAAATTAAATAACCTAGTACCTAATAAAATAGGAGAAAATAATAACTATGAAAATAAAGGTGTATATAAACTTAAATTTAACAACTGAGAAAAATTGTATATAGGCAAAACATCAAAAAGTTTTAAAATAAGATCCAATGAACATATCTCAGATTTTATTAAAAATCAAAGAAAATCAAGTTTCGCTGAACACATATTAAAAACAAACCTTCAATTTGGCAAAATAAAAAAAAACACTCACAATAATACACGAAGAAAATAGCAAACAAAAAATTAATATTTTGGAAGTAATGGAAATCGTCAAAGAGGCAGAGAATAAAAATTTATTAAATGAAAATATGCCTAGCAACCAAAGCCCCCTATATAAAATTTATAAATAAATTCAATAACGAGAAGAACCATGAAGATGAAGCTAAGAATACGAAAATATTTATGTAGACTATTTAACTTATGCCCCAAATGGGAGTCAATGACTAATCACATTTCAATGATTTTTTATTTACAACCAATCACAGCCGTGTTTCACCTCGAATTTATCATATGTAACGCCACGAGTGATTTCCAAATTATCGATAAATTCACGACTCACGAAGTGAGGAGTTAATTTACCTAGAGAATTTGGAAATCAAGAGTGGCATTTGTTAGGACTATTTAACGAATAAAATTAAGCTGTTTACTCTAAAATCATTATTTAACTATAGTTATTTTAAAATATTTATATATTTAATGTAAACGGCGATGTTTGAAAACAAATGAGAAGCGCTTCATCTGCTTCTTTTGTTTATCACTACAACCAGATCATACTATTTATTGCAAAATGAACGAAATATTGTAAGAATGCTCTCTAGTGGAGAAAAAATTAAACACTTCAAACTGTATATTACTTCATTTCCGATGTCGTATGATGTAAATACGACAATTATATTTTTCTGGGAAAAAATACATTTAAGAAAGTGCAAACAGTGGTTTCTTTTTTTGGTGGTATAATCAATTGGTACAAATGTTTTTATATTAACTCCCGCATGCGGCATGTGTTGACATTCATGCACTATATATACAATCTGGTAGCCGTATTTCTCACAGGCTCAGTCACTGCAAAATAATGGTCAGACCTGTTCAGAATATTAAAAAGGAGGATCTTTCTTTAATATGGTAATTATAACACTGATAAATATTTCGTGAAACACGACTCTGATTGGTTGTAAAACAGAAATCATTGAAACGTGATTGGTCATTGACTCCCATTTGGGGCATGAGTTAAATAGTCAACAGAAGTCTATCATATTAAAGAAAGCTCCTCCTTTTTATCTTTCTGAATAGGTCATAGCATTATTTTGCAGTGATCAACTCTCCAAGAGATACGGCTACCAAATTGTATATATAGTGCATGAATGTTGCTTGCGGGAGGAAATATAAAAACATTTGTACCAATTTATTATACCATAAAAAACACTGTTTGCACTTTCTTAAACGAATTATTTTCCAGGAAATGGCGTTGCAGAAAAATATAATTTACATATTTACATCATAGGACATCAGAAATTAATTAATACCTTTATAGTAGTAGTAGTAGTAGTAGTAGTAGTAGTAGTAGTAGTAGTAGTAGTGGTAGTAGTATTCAAATGTTCTGAAGCTCTTGATTTGTCATCATTCGCTTGTTAATACCTATAATGTTGGTTATAAATTTCTCCACTAGGGTGCATTCTTACAATATTGCGATCCTTTGGCAATAAATAATATGATCTGGTTGCAGTGATGTACAAAAGAAGCAAATGAAGCGTACCAATCGTTTCTCATTTGTTTTCAAACATCGCCGTTTACATTAAATATATAAATATTTTAAAGTAACAATAGTCAAATAATGATTTGCGAGTAAACAGTTTAATTGTATTCGTTAAATAGTCGTGACAAATGCCACTCTTGATTTCCAAATTCTCTAGATAAATTCACTCCTCACTTCGCGAGTCGTGAATTTATCGATAATTTGGAAATCACTCGTGGCTTACTTACGACAATACATGAAAAATTGAAGTTGAGGAAGACGGAGTATAAAAATAAAATATATAGAAATTGTATAATAAAATCTGGTTTTTGTTTCGCGTGTCGGATATTTCAATCATTCATTCATTCATTGATAGTGTTCTGCTCAAGAGCAGGTCTTTCACTGCAAACTCAGCACTCTCCACTCTTTCCTTAACTCAGCTTTCCTTTTTTTATCTGCATACAAACCATTTATTTTAATATTGTCTATCATTTGATGTATTTTTCTGCCTCTAACTTTCTTTCCGTTGAGCATTCCTTCCAGAGCATCCTTCAGCAGGCAGTTTCTTCTTAACCAGTGGCCAATGCAATTTATTTTTCTCCTCTTTATAAGTTGATGCCTTGTTTTTCTTTTACCCACTCTGTCTAGCACATCTTTATTTCTTACTTTGTCTGTCCATTTTGTAGGGTTCCATTCTTCTCTATATCCACATCTCAAAAGCTTCCAGTCGCTTTTCCTCATTCCGTCGTAATGTCCAAGTCTCTGCACCATACAATGCTACACTCTACACAGCCTCTTCCGTAATTCTTTTGCCAAAGGTCCGCAGAAAATGCTTCTCTTATTGTTGAAAGCTTCTTTTGCCATTGCTATCCTCTGCTTTACTTCTTGACCGTAGTTCATGTTACTACTGATAGGTGAACCCAAGTATTTGAAGCTCTCCACTTGCTCAATGGTCTCATCTTTAATCCTCATGTTTATCTTCCCTGGTTTCTTTCCTATAATCTTGGCCTTCGTCGTATTTATATTTATGTTCATCCCATAATCCTCGCACTTATCATTTAGCTCCATCAGCATGTTCCTCAGTGTCACTGCATCTTCAGCTAGCTAAGCTATATCATCAGCAAATCTTATATATGCTTCGAAAGTACTCCACACCCTACATACAATGTTCAGGAAGACTGAGATATTAGGTACTCTATTTTTATATTATAAATATTTTAATACTGTATTATTGAAAAATAACATTTATTAGTATTTTTTATTCTTTCATTTATGTCTTTCTGGATACTAATATGTTTATATAGTCCATTTAAACAGGAGGCCATAATTTTTTCAATTCTTGAAGTAATGGATTTACTACTTCATCATGCATGGATCACATTTTTAGTCTGAGACAGATAACAGAAAAATCACATGCTAAGGGCCAGGAAATTAATTTGATATTTGTTGATTTAGAAAAGGCCTATGACCCAGTGCCAATCAACCAACTTTGGGATGCAATGGCTGATGTTGGTATCGATTTACCAACGATTTCACTTGTCCGACGGTTGTACCAGCAGTGTCGGCTTCGGTTAAACTGGGTAAGATGATATCCTCTCCATTCAGAACTACTAAAGGCCTGCGACAGGGCTGTAGTATGTCCCCTACTCTGTTCAAAATATACATCCAGCATATATTGGAGCAGTAGAATCGATATTGTGGAGGCATTGGAGTACCAGTCCAAGGTGGCACAATACATTCCTTATTATTTGCAGACGATCAAGTGTTGATGGCTCAGAGTCGTGAGGATGTCAAATACATGATGAGAAAACTTTTAAATGCTTTTGAAATAGGAGGATTAAGAGTAAACATGGAAAAAACTGAATATCTTGTAGTAGAGGAAGTGGACGAGATATATCCCTATCCAAGGAATTATTAGAGCTGTTAAAAAAATTTAAATATTTGAGATCACTTATTGATGAATCAGGGAGTTGTAAAGCTGAAGTAGATAGCAGGTTAGTACAAGCACGAAGAGCCATAAAAATGTTGAATGGAGTACTGTGGAGTAGGACCATGTCAAACCACACGAAGAAGAGGATTTTGAAGTCTGTTGTGGAAAGCATAATGACTTATGGTGCTGAGGGATGGACTTTGGTAGAGGGACAAAAAACTAAGATCTTGGCAGTGGAGATGGATGGAATAAGACGCAGTGCCAGGGTATCCAGGTTGGAAAGAAGAAGACATGAAGAAGTGAGGCAGATGATGGATATGGAGGAGACAGTGGTGGAAAAGATCGAAAGACGAGCTGTTCAGTGGTATGGCCATGTCAGGAGAATGGAGGATAATAGGTGGCCCAAAACTCTTTTGGAATGGTCACTTCTGGTAGAAGGAAACGGGGCAGGCCAAGAACAACTTGGAGAGGAGAGATCCATAGATTGATGAACGACCGAGGTCTGGAGGAGGATGAATGGCGTGATCGGCAAGAATGGCGAATGGGAATACAGGGTAACCGCTGATAAGTGGAGAGGCCCTCAAAAGTAAAACGTAAGTAAGAAGTAATGTCAATTTTAATGTTTGGGACTTCCTGATAGGAAGTGACGATTATAACAAAACCATCAGAGTCTTATTCCAGAAAAGTGAGCGAAATATAAATGAAATTAGCCTAACCTTAAATTGGTGAAACAATAATTCATCCTGCCAGTTATTTATATATTGCGGACCGCAAAGAAAACAAAATCATATAAAACTAAGTTATTAATGTACACTTAGCGACAAAAAGAATGGACCGACTCCTGATCTCGAATATTTTATATTCCAACGCGCGATTTACACAAGTAAATTAATTGCACAGTAGAGCTAAAATAAGTTTCCCTTCTTCCATTGAAGAGTATTCTTTCAAGCGGAATTAGCGAGCGTACGCTTAGCTCAGTGCTTTGTAGCTTGATTCCTATGCAAAAGGTCACAGATTCGATTCCCGATGAGGTTACACTTTTTAATTGTTAAAATACTTTCTATTTTATTCTGTCTGTCCATTCTTAAAAAAGTACTAACTATTTGAAAGTATTGATATAATTAATATGATTTATTTATAAAAAGGTTTAAATGTAATAAAACATCTTTCTGTGCCCAAAGTTTTTTTAAATTTTTATCTTCTTTCTCCATGCTTCCCTATCTTCACATTCCAATTCTTCGAGACCTAGCTTCCTCATACTTCTTCGTACATCATCCATCCATTTAAATCTAGGTGGACCACTCTTTCCTTTCCCAGGTGGAATCAATTCCAAACCTTGTCTGGGTAATCTTTTCTCTGGCATCCTACGTGTATGACCATACCATTCTAGTGTCTGTATCTCACAAAATCTAATAATGAATTTTGGACTTTCGTTTGTTGTCTGATGATTGAATGTCTGATTTTTTCCTATTTATAATGTCTAGTTGAGAGTCTATAACAATCCATTTCAGTACACATAAGCTTTAAACTCAATTTTTTATTCAAATTCAAGTTTCTTCACCGTATGGTAGCTAGCTGCGAATGATGGATTTATACATTTCTAATTTGGTATCTATCCTTATGTTCTTATCCCACAAAACGCCGTTTAACAGTGTTATCAGTGATCTGCCTTTCTGAATTATATATTTTATGTCATTTTCTTGGGAACAGTTTGCGTTAACTTAATCCCCGTTAATTACATTCTTCACATCCTTTGATACATCCCATTATTAATATCATTATTAAAATTATTATTATTATTATTATTATTATTATTATTATTATTATTATTATTATTATTATTATTATTATTCAAAATTAATATAACATTATGGAATATTCACCTGAAAGGTCCGTCTCCTCAACTTAATTAATCATTTAACTGTAGCGCTTTCGGGACTTGTCCCATCATCGGCAGGATTCAAAACTGGTATTTCACTGAAGATCTGGTAGAGGGGGTTGCATGTATTGGGTTCGTTTTCGTTTATCAGGCTGTCGTTGTTGTGAGCTGCTTTTATGATTTCCATCTCTTCGAGTAGGTTTATAATCCAGCGAAGATAAACGTACTTGAAGAGATGGAAATCATAAAAGCAGCTCACAACAAGGACAGCCTGATAAACGAAAACGAACCCAATACATGCAACCCCCTCTACCAGATCTTCAGTGAAACACCAGTTTTTAATCCTGCCGATGATGGGACAAGTCCCGAAAGCGCTACAGTTAAATGATTAATTAAGTTGAGGAGACGGACCTTTCAGGTGAATATTCCATAATTTTATATTAATTTTGAATAAACCTCAACGGAACACATCATGAATCTTATAAAAGTTGATTATTATTATTATTATTATTATTATTATTATTATTATTATTATTTATTATTATTATTATTATTATTATTATTACGGATGATTTACAATAAAAATAATAATAATATTATTATTATTTTTATTATTATCCATCATCTATGGGCTATTATTATGTTGGACTTGACATATATCAACTAAATATTTTAATTCAAGGATGAAACTTTTTCCTCACTAATATGTGATAAATAAATCATCATCATCATCATCATCATCACTCCAGGGATTAGGCAATTGCCCGTTCCGACTTCATATTGCATCAGCCCAACGTCTTCTAGGTCTTCCAACATCACGCCTTCCTCTTGCTTGATAATTTCTGGCTAACAATGGATATCTCTCCTTACTCATTCCATCCATGTGATCAATCCATTTCTGTCTGTAATTCGCGACTTTATCCAATAAAGGCTGTACTTTAAAAAAAATAAATAAATAAACATATAAATATATGAAGCTATATTATATTTTATTACATACATTTATAGCATTATTACTTAATATGGTGTAAAGTGGACGTAGATTACATGACAGGAATGAAACGTTATAGCAATAGTAAGATATATTTTGCGAAAATACAAATGAATAAAAAAACACATGGTTGATGGATTCGAACCCTGGCTGTCATACATATTTCAACTGGTTTAACGATCTACGCTACTCGAACGTCGGATACTAGCTGTCTCAATATTAGTTGTGTTGTACTTTTGCACTATGAGCGAGAGTTTAACTTTACTTGAAACGCCGCAATTTGAGTAATATTGCATTTGTCGAACACTCGTAAATATCTAGAAACATGTCTCCTTCACTGTTCTTTAACTATTTAAGACCATTAAAACCAAATGCAGCGTATTCAAAACATTTAACAGTGCGTTACCTCGTGAATCTCAGCTTTAGCTTTTTGAGCATGCGCAGTGGGTCATAACAGGGAATCTGCTTTTTGAAGCGGCTCATTAGTTTTGTCGCTAAGTGTACATTACTATGTAATTTGACGCAAATGTATGTAATTTCTACCACCTGTAATTCCACTGTTTTATATATTATATAATCGAATATATGTCTGTCTTTTATAGATTTCTAAACCGTTCAAACGATCTTCGTGAAAATTTGTATGTACAGAATTTCAGATGCGGCTAGTGTTTAGCCGTTATCTAAAATGTTCTAAAATCATTGGGTGTAGGAGTTCACCTGAAACGAAATTTTAAAAATCGCTCTAGCAATCGTAATTTTCGATGTTTCACAACAAAACTCGGAATATCATATTGAAGTAAACCGGGGTATATATTTTCCAAAACTCAGTGACATCCAGTTGTTAGAAGTGGGGATTTACCTGAAATTTGTAACTAAAAATTTACTCTAGCAACTGCTATGTTTGGTTTGTATCATTGTATACCATATAATTAATTAACCCTCTATATTTAATTTATTAAGGCGTAGCAGCGCAAGCCGGGTATTAGCTACTAATACAATAAAATATAATACAATTAAAATTAAACTAACGAAAGAATGTATACGCAAAGGACTAACAGCTCGGATCTACTATACATGAAAATAAAAAAAAAATACAAAGAAAGTAATAAACTATAATGAATTAATCCATCGTTTATATATACATAAGTCATTAAGTAAATATATTGACAAATCTTAATACAATTTTTATTAAGTAATGAAAAAACAAATTACAAATTACTTTTAAAAAAAGTAATATTGGTGAGTTGTTTCTGTTAATAATTTTATTTTCAATTTGTTTCTCAGAGATGGTAAAGTTTGGCAGTCTCTGACATAGGGTAGAAGGGAATTCCATGTTCTAGCAAGAGAAACTGTAAAAGATTTCGAGTAATAGGTAGTGTGATGAGGAGGGATATAAAGGACAATGTGCTGAAAGGATCGAGTATCTAATTTATGTGTATCAGAGAGTCCAGTGAAGTTGTGTGATAAATAATAGGTTATTAATTAAATTTTTTTAATAAACAATTCAGTTAAAGCAAGGGATCTCTTCATTATTTGCTATATTCAATGTATTTGTTGGAGACAAATAATGCTCTGAGCTGTTCAGAAAATATAAAGATGATAAAGAAAAATCGATAAATAGCGGTATGAAATTGTACTGTAATTTGTTGTAAAACAAAATTCATTGAAATGTGATCGGTCACTGACAACCATTTGGGGCATGAGTTAAATAGTCAGTAGTAATTTACTCAAAATTTGCACAAACCATTAATCTGATTTAAAGTTTATCTGTTTCAGAATTATTTTACAGTCTATGATGAATACACTCACTATAATTTATTTTCTCTTAGCTCACTTCACTTATCGCTGTCACAAGCATGACTGACTGATTCCATGCCATCTCCATAAATATATAGGCCTAGATATTTCCAAACATTGAAATCTCTGACCACCGATTTTTCCCGAAAGGGGAGTAGAGATTCGAATAGATATCTGGAATAGGAGCACAGACATTTCGTTAGTCTGCGCGGGTCTTTCGACTCGCGAGTCGGCGACTCGCAAATCTATTCCTACCAATGCGATACCAATATTCTCGGCCATCGTCCGTGAAATTCAAACGTAGTTATTATGACGCGTCAGAATATTATGCATTCCCTGAAACATCTATTTACTTTTAAAAATAATTTTTGTTTAAACCGTAGGTACTTATGCCGCATTCTGACGATTATAACATGCTACTGAAAATTCGAAAAATGCACAAAATTTTCAAAAATTGCTTAAAAAATCGAAACTTTTGTGAAAAGAGAACTGTCAAACATTTCATACCGAAACCTACCTTGAAATGTCTTTCAGTGAAGCATTGTGATTTGGAAGGGTCGTGCCCAAAAGTGTTATCTGCCATTTTTAACTGCAAGACACTAAAATCAAGAGCCAAATATCCCATTTAAACTATATAAAGGTAATACAACTCCTGTATTGGCAGACTGGATAACTCTCACTACAAGCGTCCGCGCCGAGTCTCGCCTCATTCCACTCCGCTCTTAACTCATGCAGGGATGTACATCTGCACCGTTCAGCGGGCTTCTGTTCAAGTAATCGACGTAGAAGAAATTACTTCTTCCCAAGCGGTTGAGGAGGCAAAAGCAGTGTCCAGCAAAAGGAAAACAAAGATTCAGAAACGCAAAGAGCGCCGAGCGCTTTCTATGATCGAATCTATGTTGTTATATATAAATTAAGGATTTAAAGAGAGATCAGGACTGGCTTGGTTTAGGCTGGAGGCTTGGACATTTCTAAAAATTACCGACGATTACGATATGTGAATATGTCCAATGTGCGGGAGCTATGAAGACTTCTTCTTCTTCTTCTTCTTCTAAACTTAATTTGTAGGATTTTCATCCTGTTTATTTCCAAGATCACTCCTCGGAGGAAGACGTACTAGATGTGCATTCACTGTCTATCCATCTCTTGGCTGGTCTTCCTCTGTTCTTCTCCCGTCCATTGGTCTATCTTCTTTAGCTCTTTTTGCAAGCCGGTTTTCTTCCATTCTTTCTATATGACCCTTCCAATATTTTCGTCTATCTAAAATAAATTTGGTTATGTCTTGAATATGGCATTTGTCCCTTATTTCTGTGTTGTTTATTTTATCAAATAATGTTTCCCCTGAAGAGTTCTTAAGATTTTTATTTCGCATGTGCTTATTATTTGTTCAGTTTTTGCTGTATCAGCACTAGTATGTACTCCACATACGATAACTGGTCGAACTATCGTTTTGTATATGCGGGTTTTGCTTTCTATTGACATATGTTTGTTGCGCCAAATTAAATCTTTCATAGATCCTGATATTTGTGCTGCTTTATCAGCTTGTTTCTTTACTTCTTTTATTAAATTTTTAGTGTTTGTTATTAATACACCTAAATAATTAAATTCTGACACTTGTTCTATAATTTTTCTTTCCACTTCTAATTTGCATCTTACTGGTTCTTTTGATATTGTTAAGCATTTTGTCTTATTCGTGTTAATTTCCATATTGTATTTTTTGGCATTTATATTAAATTGATCCTTCCGGGTAATTCTCGTATAAGACTTGAAAGCATAATAATAGTCCCTTCGATTGGTTGCCGGCCAAAGGAAGGCAAGACCAGTGATGGGGCTGCCATCTTATAGCCTCTGGTCAGGCTTTTCTGGAGAAGAAAAGAAAATAAAGGAAAGAAGAAATGGAAGAAAGGAAAGACTCCCTAGCCCTCGGATGCCCTAATAGCTTCGGGGTCGAAAAAAACAAGAGTTAACCAAGAGAGGTTAGATAGTAAAGTTAAAAGAGTGCAAAACACAAGTAAGTTGAAGAAATGTTTTGCTCAGCTGGGCACCTTGTGGTCGCCATCCACATATCCCCTAGATGAGGACCCCTGAGGAACACCGATATCTTAAAAGAATTGAAGACTACGCCAATTTTGGAATATATTAAACAGTACCAACTAAATTGGAAACACCATCTTGAAAGAATGAGATCAAATCGGATCCCCAAAGCTGTTTATAATTATATACCAAGAGGACGAAGATCCCTGGGCCGTGCTATGAAACGCTGGAGGGAAAATTTTCTATAGGATCGTAACAGGCCTTGGCCTAATGCTTGGAAGGAAGAAGAAGAAGAAGATTAAATTGATGTAAAGATCTTTGTAAATTATCTTCAGATTCTGAAAGGAGAACGACATCATCTGCGTAAAATATTAACTGAAATCTAGTGTTTCCCATTTTATAACCCAAACGTGGTGGAAGACGAGATACATAAATATTAGGAAAATGTAACGATTTAGAATATTGGAGGCTTTAGTTATTATTGGAAAGATTTCTAAATTCAAATCCAGAAAGATTGGCACGCTACGAGTTAATGGTAAACCCAGAAAATTCGATAAACTTGGGTAAATTTCTGGACAAAACGCGGAAAATAAGAACAACACTCATTCGTGAATAAATAAATATGTTAGCAAAATGTAATTAGTACTTAATAATTCTACATAACCTAATTAATATACAATGTATTGTTATCAAATTGTAATATTATTGTGCGTTTTTTTTTGCTTTATATTATTACCAAACTTTATTTTATTGATACGGACTGTCAACAGCACGTACGGCTTGCTGCCCTTACGACCCATATTTGTAAATAACATTGCATGTATCTTACTTTCAGTCTAATAAAGTCCTACTAACTCACTGGCTCTATCGAACTCGTAGATTCATGGCCGCGCGGACATAAGCTCTCCATACATCCCTATCCTGACTTAATGTTTCCAATCATTTCCTGTATAATCTACTTCTATCAAATAATGGATAATGTTATACTCCCAATTCATTCTTGGTCTACCAACTGGTCGTTTTCCCTCTGGTTTTCCTACAAGAAGCTTCCATGCACTTATTTCATCCCCCAAGCACATGTCCTGCCCATTGCAGTCTAACTAACAACTAACTAACTTAACACTGGCAATACGATGGCTTAACTTTTTTCTTATTATATCTGGCTTCGCTATATATATCATGTAGCTCACTATTATGCAGTTTCCCTTTTTCTCCCATTATCTCTGTTCATCTCTTTTCGACCAAAAAAAAAAAAAAATTCCTAAGAACTCTATTCTCATAGAGCCATAAAAGCCGGAAGGTCGAGGGTTCAAGTACCGTGGAGCCAGATTTTTTAAACTAACCCAAACCTTCTAGCGGCACTATGGCCCTGGGGTCAACTCAGCCTCTAACGGGAATGAGTACCAGATGCTTGTTCTGGGGGTAAAGGCGGCCGTCACGCAGGGCTGAAAACTCGGCTGACCTAAAGTGCCGATTGTCTAAAAAAAGTGGGAGCCTTAACCTCCTACTACCCCAAGGGTCTCCTGAGGCCTGTTGTGGGATCACTTTACTAAATTAAACAAACTGGCGGCCGAATTTTAATAGGCAACTCAGCAAAAACGTATTCAGTCATTCACAATTTTATGAAAAAAAATTATTTTGTTCACACACTCGATGGACTTAGTAATCTTGCAGCCGGATCTTGGATTATTTTCTTCTGAAGGAAGCCATAAAAGCCATACTCGGTTTAAATGCCTTTTTTTAGAAACGTGCTTTGGTAAAAAAAATAACTTTTTATACATTTAGGTTCACGAAAACTATCTGATATGAGAATTAAAACATATTAGAATAACGCCTATTATAGGTTACGTGCGAAATTTTAATGCATGAGAATTTTAAAATTCAAAAAACACATTAATCTCGTGTAACGCGTGACACGAATATATTGATATCAGTGTTATCAATCACACGTGTTGTACCAACATTAATTATTCATTCAGAAATAAAGGTTAATTTTGTATTTTATGTAACTTTTTTATTGCATATCAGCTCAAAAATAGAGTAATTTTCAATGTTACTACAGAGTGATTTTCTGCGATACGGTGTTTTAAGTAATATATAAAATACGAAGTTAATAAATAACACTGAACAACAAAAAATATATTTTGTTTTGTCTTCTAATAGTATTTTTTCTCCTGAATTCAAATATGATATCGGTTTTTTCCATCACGCAAGGTTTCCGATCCCGGGTCGGGAGAGTTTTTCTGGGCGAGATTTTTATCGGGGTTTTTCCTCACCTGTAAGATAAATGTCAGGAAAACTTTAAGGCCCCGAAATCATATGGCCATCGCAATCATCATCTTCATCATCATCATTCACATTAATCTTAGATTAAGCTTAGGATTAGGCACTCTCCTGGCGCACCATTAACATCATCACCCATCATATCATCGGGGAAACGTAACCCCACCTTCCAGGCATCCCAACCTCAGAAGTGGGTTACAAGTACGCCATGCCAGGAGAGAACACCAGGAATATCGAAAGACAACCTGGGGCAGTTGCAAAACAAAATTGAAACTACACAATATTCGAACATTCGGACTCATCTAGAAAGTAAGAAATGACGATTTTCTGCTATATTTCGCCTATGGAATATCCCTCTTGATGTCCAACAATAATCGGCCAGCATATTAGGATTCCATTTGCCTTTATATGTCTTTTCCATAGCTAAAATCTCCTGGGTTAGCTCATTTGGTTTTATTTTACAATGGACAAATGGACGAAAAAACGTTTATTAAAAAATAATTATTTAAATCCATTAATTGTAATTGAAATAAAAAAAACCTGTGGGTTATGGAGAAATTCCGAATACATATTTGAAAACACGATGAAAAACTGCAGTAAGTACAACTATCGGTGCTCATGAGACAAAAATCATGTTGACCAGTGTTATTTATTCCAATAGCAGTAGGTATATTTCTTTTCTGTTCAATGCTACCAGGTTGTCTTTTATGACATTTCTGGCTTTCTCCCCTGGCATTAGCGGAACTGTAATCCATTTTGTAGGTTGTGACACCTGGAAGGCGGTGTTACATTATCCCGATGATATGGTGGGTGATAAATGATACTAAAGCGGTATGATAGTCCTTGAACAAAACTTAAGCTAAATTCCAGATTATGGACAACCATGGGAATAATTGAGTTTAAGAAAAAATACCTACGGTCTGACCGGGAATCGAACTTTGGACCTCATGAACTGTAGTTAGAAACGCTGATCACTAGCCCATGAGGGTGCTCACAACAGAAGCTATAAAATCATTTTTTGCGCGATAGTGTGTTTCGTCGTACTTACAGCAATGGTGACCATGATTGAAGTTCAACTTCCTACATTTCGGGAATGCCAACCTAAATAACTATACTGTAATATTACATTTACACCCACGTGCGGGAAGTAAAACCACTGCCCTCTATGTATACTACATAGCCTATAATGTATATACAAAACATATCCAAAAGGTAGTGTTAATATACATTATACGAAACAAATCACTGCATTTTAAATGAACTGAACTTAATTTGAAACAATATAACATAATAAATACGAACTTGCGGTCATGTTATCAATAATTCTTCTCAAGGCCTCCTGTTGTTTCAAGTAATAAACATTGCCCACACTGTTAAAGTTACTCAATTGTTTTATAATGAACGCAAATATTTCCAACAAAGATGTTATTATTTTACTATTATTTATTATCTTGAAAACACCAGAAATAATGTACAACGCAAGTTTGTGAAGTGTTTTACAGAATCTCGGAAATTAAAAACCGAGCTATCGCTCGGTTTTTAAAACGTTTCATCGATTCTGTAAAAAAACCACTTCCCAACCTCGCATCATAATATACTATTATCTCAAAATTAATTCAGGTGGTGTTTTTTTTTTGTTACATTCGAACATTCTTAAGTTTTAATCTAAGCGAAGATCGGATTGTATGTTTCGGGGAAGGAATGTTCAAGATGTCGTTTTCTTCGGAGTGAAAACTAAATATCGTAGACCCTGTGTGCATGAAATAAGTAGGGGCCCCGTCACAGTAGAGTATTTGGCAAATGTATTGTGCTACAACACGGAAGGCCACGGGTACGAATCCCGAAAGTGTAAGAATTTTTAAATGACCAAAACCTAACTTGCGGCAAACATAGCTTATCTGAAATGAATAACACACTCTCATTGTAGGAATAAAGGCGCACGTTACGAAGGGCTGACAACCCGGTTGACATCTCGTGCCGATTGTCTAGAAAGGTGTTAGCCTTAATTTTCCATTACTCCAAGGATCCTATAAGAGATGTTAGTGGAATCACCGTGTATTTTCCGCTATTTCTTTATTTCTTTTATTTAATGATCCTCTACAACATTGGAGTAATTTTTCTGGTCTTAAATGGACAGAGAAATTTTGTTGAGAGGCAAGTTTTCTTTGAGATGCAAGCGTGAATTTACGGCACCAAACACAACACGGCTTAATTTTCTTCCCGAAGGATCTAATACTCAGGAGTTTCACACCCTGAAAATTAATAAAAAAATTAATCGAATCCGGCCAATTTTTAAGTCATGAACCGTGGAACCAGAGGCGAGCATAGTAACCACTACCACCATTGACATGGATTAAAGTGACATGTTAAAAATCTGTAGAGGAATAATGTGCATCTGTAACAACATTGTACGATAGATGGCGACGTAATATTCCTTCCACAGTGCCGCTGATGTCATTGAATTAATGTAGTAATTACGTGGAAAACGACGCATAATACAGAGTCCATCCACAGTAATTCTGCCCGAAGGCAGGTCCTTCACTGCAATCATAGCATTTTCATGCTATGCTTGCAGCTTTACTAGGGAGTTGTGTAGGTGTGGTAGCTTCCCGTTGCTTTCCACACCGGTGAAGGATGATGATGATGGTGATGATAATGATAAGGATGATGATGATGACCGTATGATTTCGGGGACCATTTGGGCCTTAAAGTTTTCCTGACATTTGTCTTACAGGTGAGGAAAAACCCCGATAAAAACCTCACCCAGAAAAACTGCTCCGACCGGAGATCGAACCCGGGCCCGCTGCGTGACAAGGCAGCACGCTACCTCGAGACCACAGCGGTGGACTAATACAGAATAATGAAGACAATTTCTATCATTCATTACATAAGTTGAGTCAAATAGGTAGCGAGTGTAACTTGAAAATATTCACAAAAAAGACAAAAAGTATGTGGTCCATCGAGGAAAATACTCTGTACGCTCCAAAATAATAATGGAAAATAAAATAATGGAAGAAGTATCTGCTTTTGATTATCTTGGATACAATATAACATATGATAACGACAGAGACTTAGAAACCAAATTGAACACATTTCAGTCAGTATGTGGGACAATATATACAATTCTGCACATTAAAAACTCGAAAAGACACAAAATCAAAGTTTTATAAGATAAGGGGTGTACCGGTATTACTGATCGGTAGTGAGTCTTGGATGTTACAGGAAAGAGATAGAAGTCAGATTTATTTGGCTGATATGAGGTTACTTCGTAGGATAAAAGGTTACATAAAAATGTATTTGATAATAAATTAAGATGTAAGAGACGAATTGAATACATACAACTTAAATGACAAATTAGAGTAATATAAAGATAATTGGAGAGCCGACCTGGATCGTATGAATAACGAAATAATCCCAGCACTAGCGTATAACTATCAACCTCAAGGAGGAAGAGATGTGGGATGTCTGAGGAAGAGACGGTTCAAACAGTGTGAAGACGAAACAGTCAAGATTATCTAATCCCTGCAAGAAAGATGATGATGATGAGGCATAATGCTTCAAGTGAAGAATGGCCGAGCTGAATAGTTTACATGATTCTACATACAGCTAAGCGATGATGGAATGACGAGCTTAAGGAATGAGTGACACAATACTATAATCATAACATTTCTATGCATGCATTTTAGTTATACATGTCCTAAAAATATCAGTCACGTTTCTGGAAAAATAAAACAGAATATTTATAAACACAGTAACGAACATGAAACAATATTAGTAATTGCAGCACATGGATTCGTAACATGACTGTACAAGAAAAGAGCACAAAGTTTGTGAATGATTAATACAGTTCAATGCGTAGAATCGTGTGCACCGGGGATACACAGAGATAACAGCCTCCCGATCGCCATCTTGTGACAACACATAGAATGACAGAGTAAAGAATGTTTAATATTTACCACGTGGAAAATGTTCAATACAACACAGCGGTAGACGGTGGACTTAACTTCCCTCTTCACTCGATTGAGTTTCGTATCTTTGCTCTAGATTATAATTAACTAAAGAACTCACTGGAACTACCGAATCCGTATGTTAATGGGCGCGCGGACATAAGGATACATCCGTATCCTTAGCCAACGTTTTCCAATCACCTCCTGTATAATTTCGTCGTCATAGTACATGCACGAATTTAGGTCATTTGTTGACCTGTTTAGGCCTCAAGAGAAACACCATCAAAAATTCTTTTGAGTGGACGTCCTGGTCTTCTTCCTGCAGGTTGATATCTTAACATTTGTTTGGGTATCCTGTGATCTTCCATTCGATGAACATGTGCATTCATCTTGACTTACAATTAGAAATGTATAATTTTTTAATGTATAATTTGCCTCCCTTAAATCCTTGATAATTTTATTCTCCCATCTCATAGTTGGTCTACCTACTGGAAGTTTGCTTCTGGTTTTCCTATATGATGTTTGCATGTCCCTCTTTGATTTCCCTATCGCGCCACATGCACTGCTCATCACAGTCTATGAGACTTGTCTGTTCTTATTATATCTGGCTTTTCATAAAGATGATATAGCACACTATTATGTCATTTTTTCCCCCTTTCACCTCTCTGATCATCTCTCTTCGGTATAAACATTTCCCTAACAACTTAATTCTCAACTATTCGTAACCTTTTCTCCATCCTTAAAGTATGAGTCCATGTTTCATATACCACATCCTCTGATTCTACTTCTTTCACAGTAGCCTCTGTCCGCACCTGGAATTTCCTTTCTCAAGATATCAGGGGTTGCCGCACACTTGGCACTTTTAAGTCACGCTTATACAAATACATGTTGCTAAATCATTATTTTTTCTCGACAACTAAATGCATTCTATGTCATTAATAGTTTTCTATCTGACTTTTATATTTTGTACATTTTATATTTCAAACGTTAACTCTAGACTGAATCAAATATTTTGTAAATAATAATTATATTGTAGACGTACCATGTATATTTATATTTGAAGAGAAAAATTATACGCTCAGACCGGGACTTGAACCCGGGACCCTTGGTTCTCTAGACCAAGTGCTCTATACCAACTGAGCTACCTGAGCAAGTTACCGATCTAAACGCAAATCTTTCTCTATATACTTGTAAAAAAACATGTATATTATGTTTATTGTAATTTAGATGTAAGAATGTTTTTTTTGTATGTTTTTTAACCCGGTTGTGTGGTAGACAATACCTTAAGGTAAAATAAAGCGACAATATGTTCAATTTCATTCTGTACCTCATTTCCGTTTAAAATTATTATTCCTAGGAATTTGCATTCAGTCTATTTTCAAATTTTCCCTCATTTGTCATTAACTGTCAATTTCCATTATATAATGAATTTCTTTGTTCGACGATACATTTACTTTTATTGATGTTTAATTATTGCCCAATTTCTTATAGTGTTTAGTCAATTGAGTGTGCGCATCTTCCTTTAGTATCTCCTTGCTATCTGTATAGTACTAACTGTATTCTAAGCTATTAACACCATTGAGTTCTGTGCCTTCTTCATCATCTAAAGATATGATGGCATGATCTTGTACAAAACTAAATATTACAAGAATTAGTGCTTTAATCCACTATTATTTTAAAAACTATCTAAAAACTATTTGCCTACCCGCACCCTACTCTTTGTGCCAATTCATTCAAATAAGTCATGGTGACGTTTTAGGAATTCCGAAGTTCAGCGTGACACAATTACACCTTCTCCCTCTTAATTGAATCAATAAGCATTTTTGAGGTATATATATATATATATATATATATATATATATATATTGTGGAAAGCAACGGGAAGCTACCACACCTACAATTCCCTAGTAAAGCTGCAAGCATAGCATGAAAATGCTATGATTGCAGTGAAGGACCTGCCTTCGGGCAGAATTACTGTGGATGGATATATATATATATATATATATATATATATAATATGGTTAGATAAGAAAATTAAGTGCCTGAACGGGATTCGAAGCCGGATCTCTGAGTCTGTACATCAGCGTGATACCCATTACACTATCAGGCGAATCCAATTTCAAACACTTATTTTTCTTATTATGTATTATATTCTCCATTATTACTAGACATCGCGATATCACGCTGAGGTACAGACTCAGAGATCCGGCTTCGAATCCCGTCCAGATATTTATTTTTCTTATCAATACCATATTAAGCTTGCATTGCTCAATGTTAAACATTTAATTATATCTATAAAGCGTCACTGCTATAAGGTAAAAATATTCTCTTTATTTGCTTACTTGTTATAGTCAGCTACTAGATGGAAGTGAAGACCGAGTTCTCGCGACATCTAGTAATAATGGAGAATATAATACATATATATAAGAAAAATAAGCGTTTGAATTGGATTCGCCTGGTAGTGTAATGAATATCATGCTGAGGTACAGACTCAGAGATCCGGCTTCGAATCCCGTCCAGGCATTTATTTTTCTTATCATACCATATTAAGCTTGCATTGCTCAATGTTAAACATTTAATTATAACATATATATATGTCCAATGCCACCAGGTTGTCTTTTATGGCATTTCTGGCTTTGTCCCCTGGCATTGGCGGAAATGTAATCCATTTCTTAGGTTGTTTGGGGCATCTGGAAGGCGAGGTTACATTATACCGATGATATAATGGGTAATAAATAATAATGAAGCCCCAGGAGATTCCTTATCCTAAACTTAACCTAAATTGCAGGCCATGGACAACCAAGGAGTAATTCCCATTAAAGAAAAATTCTATGATCTGACCGAAAATCGTACCTGGGACCTCATGAACCGTATTGAGAAACGTGTCATTATACTCCCATTTCTTTTATATAAATAATCTGTCTTAAACTATTGTCTATTGTAGCCTAAAAATTATATATATAACGTGACCTGGTGAAGAGGCTCGTGAATTGAAATTAGATTTTTATTTATTTAGCCATATTAATGACGCCTATCTCAGGACAGGGGAATACGAGAACTTTTGTCCATGCCCCATGGAGCTTTAGGTTGGATTATGTCACATGCTACTTATTTGATGACAATTATGCGTTTAGTGCTGAACCCGAAGCACTAAAGTGGAGTGTGTAAGGAAAGGATACACACCACACACACATTGTTACGACTAATCTCACCTTAGTAGCGAGATTAAAACACCCTTTCTCTAAAAGTGACAGCCATAAAAACATGGAGGATGGGTACCAACGGAAAACTGGAAATAATAATAATACAAGAGGAGCAGAGTTGTGTCGTTAGGAACTTGCTACCAACTTATGCACATTAACCGCTAGTTAGCAGAACAGATTCAACTTTTATTGTTTACGTGAAGCAGATAATTTGTTTTATGTCCACAATGTCTGAGCTGAAACTTGCTGTCACTCACATCTTTATAAACACCGCTTTACGAGCTCCATAAACCAACACTGTAATCTGCAGACCTCATACACAACGTTAACAAAAAAAAATCTACCGATTTAAGATTAAAACCGGGCAATTTCAAAGTTTCACTTCACTCAAAGAATAATGCTAACTAACTCACTGGCTTTATCGAACCCACAGGTAAAGCAGAATTTTAATATTATAATGAATATAAAAGTTAAAGTTAATAATTTTGGATATTAAAATTCTTTTAATATTTAAATATAACTTAAATAAATAAAAAAATCTAAATAATTCAATGTTGGTTATTGTTGAATAAAAATGTCTCAGTAACAATTAAAGAAATTGCACTACATAACAGTTTTTGTAAATATGCTTTTAAAAATTGTTTTATTAAGTCATTGTTGTCAAAAGTCTAAAGCCTTTTATTATAACTGTAATAAGACCACCTGCTTAACTTTATATTTTTAAATAAAGTAAACCTAAACTCTGATTGGATGTTAAAACAATTAACTTTTTGATTTAAAAATAAAATTAAACCTTATATATATATATATATATATATATATATATATATATATGGTATGCTAAAGAAAAATAAATGTCAATGGACGGGATTCGAACCCGGATCTATATATATATATAATATAGGATATATACAGAGACGTGTAACCAATAGAATTTAAAATTACCATCACGTGATATAATAATGGTCTTAAAATTATAACGAAATTACCAATAGTCATTCTGCATACAACTTTCCACAAAGATAGAAGATAGCAAAGAAGAGTTCTCAATATAAAATGTAATACTTTAATACAAGAATAATTGATTCCAGGAAAAGAAAATAATTTAGTTTAATTGATAGGGAATTGAAAAGAATAATACCATTTTACCATTTACTGAATCTGTGGGAAAGGGAACCTACAAAAGTAATTACATTTTGTAATTAGTTCTACATAGAAACATTTTTTATGATATTTAAAAGTGTTTTCCTATCCAGTGTACCAACCTTCCGACCTTGAGAAGAGAATCCGGCTCTACCGTAAATCAAACCCAACCTGAACCAGTAATTCTTTTTGGGACACCAATCCTTCTTCAAAATGTTACTACAACATCGGACATGGCAGAGAATTTACTTCTTCAAAACGTCGCCACAAACGTGGGACAAAGCTAACTACTACTTCATAGCGCTCATGACGGCGCGGACATAAGCTCTAAATACATCCCCATCCTGAGCTAATATTTTCCAATCATCCCCTGGATAATATATTTCCCTCAATTCATGGATATTATTCTCCCACCTCATCATTTGTCTATCAATTGGGCGTTTTCCTTCTGGTTTTCCTACAAAAAAGCTTCTACGCACCTTTTTCAATTCCCATTCGGCCACATGTCCTACCCATCGCAGTATACGAGACTTAATTGTTTTATTATATCTGGCTACCTAGACATACCGTTTGTAAACTTACCGTTATGTAGTTTTTTTTCCTATACACCTGTCTGTTCATCTCTTTTCGATCCAATTTTTTTCCTAAGAACTTTATTCTCAAATACTCGTATTCTCCTTTCCTCCCTTTAAAGTAAGAGTTCATGTTCGCATCCATACAATATAACTGAAAACTCAGCATTCTCCACTCTTTCCTTAACTCTGCTTTCCTTTTTGAATCTCCATACAAACCATTTATTTTAATATTGTCTATCATCTGATGTATTTTTCTGCCTCTAACTTTCTTTCCGTTGACCATTCCTTGTTAGGGCATCCTTCAGCAGGCAGTTTTTTCTTAGCCAGTGGTCAATTCAATTTATTTTCCTCTTCTTTATGAGTTTCCACCAATGTTCTTCTTTCACCCACTCTGTCTAGTACATCTTTACTTCTTACTCTGTCCATTTTATACGCTTGCATGACAAGGCAGCACGCTACCTCCAGACCACAGCGGTGGACAATCATAAAATAAGTAGGTATATATATAATCCAATTTCCAATTAAGAAAAATGGAAGAAGCAGTTATTTTCGACCAAATTAATAAACTAAATACACATTTTAAAATAAATAATAAACTGTTTGATACAATATTATTTTCCGATGATCAAGTAGTGATTTCCAGTTTAGAAGATGATCTACTAAGAGCTATTTTAATTTGGAAAAAATAAGTGTCAATTATATTTTAAAAATTTCAAAGAATAAAACTAAAATTTTAGCATTTAAAAGACATGATACGTTAAGAACAAAAATAGTAACTGATGATAACATTTTAGAGCAAGTGAATAGTTTTAAATATCTAGGTTCCAATTTATCATATGTTAAAATTGAAGATATTAATGATAAAATAAATAAATTTAATCTAATGTGTGGTACTATTAAAAGAACCCTTAAAAACACAAGAAAAGAAACAAAAATGACATTTTATAAAGTAACGGCTGTTCCTGTATTGATGTATGGATCAGAATGTTGGACGATCACTAAAAGACAAGAACAATAGCATGGAAATGCTATGATTGCAGTGAAGGACGTGCCTTCGGGCAGAATTACTATGGATGGATAATAAAGGAAATGATATTTTCGAAATTACAGATCGAATAATTAAATATAGGAATGCCTGGAAAGAAAATGTTGATAGAATGCCACAAGAAAGATTTGCAAAATTATTGCTAAATTATAAAGCACACGGAAGAAGAAGTGTTGGACGCCCACACAGAAAATGGTCTGAACAATTTTAAAAATTCTAACTTTGATGAAACCGGAACGAGCCAACAGGCTTAATCCCTGGACGAAGAAGAAGAAGAAGAAACGCAATATTCTTGGAACATTTAAATATAGCTCTTTGTTGTCTTACATTTGTTGTGATTTGACTATAACAAAATGATGGTTGCCGAGCAGGCGCTTTGCTGTCTTGTTTAATTCAGTATTAATCTATTTTACAAATTACCACAATCTTAGCTGATGACTTATTTTTTATGAGGGTACAGTAAAGTGCTTTGGTGTTGGATACAATACTGTCTCCTGGCTTTTATAACTCTCCCATTCACTTGAAAAGACCTGCTTCCCTTGTAATTTATGTATCACGCACAACACCCTCTTTACTGTCGCTTTAAGGAGTTACAGGCTCCCGCAACTATTTCAAGAAGAAGGACATGAGAAATTTACTTACTCTGCATTCTATTTTAAGAGAAAATTAAACCAAATATATTTTTTTAGATATGAAACAAACGTTAATATTCCAAATCCGGGTTCCGATTTATAAAAAATGAACTCTTGCAGTGTGTATTTATTATTGATAGACATAATTTGTGCAATTACTGAAAAATTAGTAGCATATGGGATTTTGTATACAAACATAACAATTTACGACTATTTAACTCATGTCGCAAAATGGTAGTCAATGACCAATCACGTTTCAATGAATTATGTTTTACACCAATGACAGTCGTTGTTTCACCTCGCTCTTTATCGATTTCTCTTTATAAGCCCCTGCTTTGTGATAAAGAAAGCCTCCTCCTTTTTTAATATTCTGAACAGGTTAGACCATTATATTCTCCAACAAATACATTGAATATAGCAAATAATAAACAGATTCAGTGATTTTACTGAATTGTTTATTCAAAAATATAAATGATAACCTATAATGATGATTATAAATAGTTTGATGTGTTTCATTATTTCTCCACTAGAGTGCATTCTTACAATATTGCCATCCTATTTGGCAATAAATAATATGATCGAGAGTTGCAGTGAATATACATAACCTCATATTTCTAATTTGTTTTCAAACATCGCGCCGTTTACATTAACTATAAATATTGTAAAACACCGGTAACTATATTCAAATAATTATCTTTTAGTAAAGAGCTTAATTTTATTCGTTAAATAGTCCTAACAAATGCCACTCTTGATTTCCAAATTCTCTAGATAAATTCACTCCCCACTTCGTGATTCGTGAATTTATCGATAATTTGGAAATCACTCGTGGCATTACTTATGATAAATTGCAGTTTGTACAGGGAAAAAATTGTTTAGCTCGGATAGTGATGGGAAAATCAAAACATAATAAGATCGAAAAATTTACATTATCCCACAGTGTTATTGTCATTAAAAATGTATGCATTTCTTCTCTCTCTCTCTCATCTCTCTCTCTTCTCTCTCTCTCTCGCTCTCTCTCTCTCTCTCTCTCTCTCTCTCTCTCTCTCTCTCTCTCTTCTCTCCCCTCTCTTGATTTCCAAATTCTCTAGAGAATTCACTCCTCATTTCGTGAGTCGTGAATTTATCGATAATTTGCAAATCACCCGTGGCATTACTTATGATAAATTGCAGTTGCTACCTATGAAATTAATGAAAATTCACAGAAATTGTTATGAAATCATAGACATGATTCAGACATTTGTTTTTTAATTAACAGCCGTAGATGTTCAGTTTTTATGATTGTTATGGAAACAATAAAAAATCGGAAATATCAATTAACAAAACTAAAATTATGGCATCTCATGGGAAGGACCCATCATACAAAGTAAAATTGTCTCCAGAATAAAATTTAGAGAGATCTAATCAATTTAAATATCTTGGATAGTATCTCTCTATCTGGGATGAAAAGGATATCCCTGAAAAAATTACTAGTTATAATAAAAGTTTGGGAATTATTAATCAAGTTATGAAACCATCCCTTGTACAAAAAAAAAACACCAGATTACGTTTTATATAACATTCTTTGCTAGGACCAGTATTGACCTATGGTAGTGAAGCATGGACACTAAAAAGAAAACATGAAAGCAGAATAACGGCTTGGTGAAATGAGATTCATGCTGCAGAACAAGCGGGGTTATATACCAGATGAGATCGGAAAAGGAACACCGATATCTTAAAAGAATTGAAGACTACGCCAATTTTGGAATATATTAAACAGTACCAACTAAATTGGAAACACTAAAAAATGAAAAGACAAGGAAAATTAGTGCCAATCTTACCTTATAAGAAAAATGTCTGAGCCACTGACCGGCAACCCACCTAATAAAGAGTGTAATTAGAATTAGAATTAGAAGCTTGAAAGAATGAGTTCAAATCGGATCCCCAAAGCTGTTTATATATATACCAAGAGGACGAAGATCACTGGGCCGTGCCTATGAAACACTGAGGGAAAATTTTCTATAGGATCGTAAACCGGCCTTGGCCTAATACTTGGATGGAAGAAGAAGAAGACAAAAAATTGGAAAACCGTGATCATGGTTTAGACTTCGGTTGAGAAATCCACCCAATCTCTCTCTCCCCTCCCTCCCCCCCTCTCTCTCTCTCACTCACTCCACTTAATTTAACCTCTCTTCTATATGGGTACTTTTAGATGTCAAACGCCATCCGAGCTTTACGACGTAAGTGACGCACTAAATCATTGCAAAATCATATCTACGCTGATGTCACACGCCATCCGAGCTTTACGACGTAAGTTTGACGCACTAATCATTGCAAATATCATATCTACGCTGATGTCAAACGCCAATCCCGAGCTTTACGGACGTAAGTGACGCACTAATCATTGCAAATATCATATCTACGCTGATGTCAAACGCCATCCGAGCTTTACGACGTAAGTGACGCACTAATCATGTGCAAATATAAATCTACGATGATGTCAAACGCCATCGAGCTTTACGGAACCGATTAAGTGACGCACTAATCATTTGCAAATATCATATCTACGCTGATGTCAAACGCCATCCGAGCTTTACGAACGTAAGTGACGCACTTAATCATTGCCAAATATCATATCTACGCTGATGTCAAAACGCCATCCGAGCTTTACGACGTAAGTGACGCACTACTCATTGCAAATCATTATCTACGCTGATGACTTACACACTTTATATTACGTACTAGACCGGAAATCATTAACGATATAATTACAATAATTTAATGAAGATCTTGACTCCAATAGAAACGTGGACAAAACACTCTGACGTTATCATAAATCCCGAGAAAATCACAGAGCCATTGTCAATGGCCATCAAAGTCTACTAAACAAAATGATTATCCATCGATAATTTCTGTAAATATAAATCAAACTAAAATTCCGTTTAAACCTTCCGTGAAAAATCTTGCTGTATATTTCGACCAAAAATCTTAATTGGCAGGTTGAATTAGAGAAACTTGTAAAAAAAATATATCTAATCTTCCATTCCCTAAAAACATTCATAATACTTGTGCACTATATATCGATACAATATCAATGTCGTTCACATATGCCTAAATAAGAACAAGGATAAATTTTACTCACAAATAAATGTTATACACAGTATTGACATCCTTCTTCATTGAAAAAAAGTTTATTATTGTGACAATCCATGTCATACATAGTAATTCTGCCTTAGGGCAGGCCTTTCACTGCATCATAGCATTTTCATGCTTACTTTGCAGCTTTACTAGGGAATTATAGGCGTGGTAAATTCCCATTGCTTTCCACCACGGTGATGGATGATGATAATGATAAGGATGATGATGATGGCCGGATGATTGTTCGGGGACAAGTGGGCCATAAGGCTTCCTGACATTTGTCTTACAGGTGAGGAAAAAACCCAGAAAAAAACCTCACCCAGGAGGCCTGTCCCGACCGGGAATCGAACCCGGGCCCGCTGCGTGACAAGGCGGTGGGCATTGTGACAATATAGAATAGATTAATACCAGATAACTGACTAACTAACGGGCTCTATCGTATGTACATGGCCGCGCGGGGCATAAGCTCTCCATACATCCTATCCCTATTATTCCCTGTATAATCTACTTCCTCAAATCATGGATAACATTATTTCACCCACTTCATTCTTGGTCTTCCAAAGGCGTTTTTCCTTCCAGTTTCCCTACAAGAAGCTTCCAAGCACCTCTTCCATTCCCCATTCGTGGTCACATGTCCTGCCCATCGCAGTCTACGATACTTAACTGTTATTATTGTATCTGACTTCTTATACATACCAGATTAATACCATACTGAAGAAGGTGAACTATAAGACATTAGCAAATAATATAAAACAACAAATTTAGAAGAAGGTTTAAAAAATTCAAAATTATTATTAAGCTTAGATAAAGGTTAGCCTTTTCTAAGAATCGAACGGAGGATACAGGTAATAGGCCTACTCACTTTGTAACTTTGTTTAAAGAGAAGATTGTTGAGAACATTTTGCGAGATAATTACGGTCACCACTGTTTTTCCAAGGGGTTGGGGGTTGTCTTTGGCTGGTGTCCAGTACCCCCTTCTCCTGCAAGAAACAAGTGCGAATAATGTGGTTTTAATTACAAGCACAGCCGGCTAATTGATGTTATTACCAACACTTGCAGCCCGTGACCTCACTGTACCATCAAGGTCAACTACTCTACAGCAAGGATTCATACAATATTCTCCTTCAAAGCTTATTTACATTTTATTCCGATAATTATGGTATGTTTCGATATTCAATGTATCAATAATTCATTATGATAAAATTAGTTTCATATACACTAGACTGCGATGACAGAACATATGGCACGAATGGGATATGCCTTTTTCAGGTGCCGCCGTCCTCATTTATGTTAAAATTTTCTTGATTTTAAAAATTAGTAATTGTAGATCTTTCGGAAGTCGATTTCCATCATCAGCAGAAGAAATGTGTGTTGCTGTTATGCGACATTTTGGACTTAAATGTTCTTAAGGCGTCGTGCTAACAACAACAGTTAGTAGCACACATTTATTTTGCTATATGATGGAAGTCGACTTCCGAAAGGCCTACAGTTACTAATTTTTAAAATCAAGAAAATGTTAACACTGCTGAGGACGATAGCACCTACCAAAGATATAAATTTAACATGTTTCTTTATGACTATCACCTAGATGGAATTTAATATGAATTTTATTAGTAATGAAAGAGTTTGCATGGAAGCTTCTTCTAGGAAATACCAAACGGAAAACGCTCAGTTGGTTTGACCAAGATTGAGGTGGGAGGACAGTATTAAACATGATTTGAGGCAAAGTAGATTTACGCAGTGGATGATTGGAAAGCATTAGCTCACAATAGGGATATATGGAGAGCTTATATTTGGCCATGAACCTGCGGGTTCGATGATGCCAGTGAGGTAGTTATTACGTTGACATCTACTCTAAAACAAAAGTTTTTGCTTTTCGAGTATATGAACCACTAAGAGTAAAAATCACATTATGAAATAAAACAATACAAGAGGTGAACAATTTTAACTATATGCGATACAATGTGCCATATGGAAAAAGTGAAGGCATTGCAAACAAAGTATATACATTTAATAATATGTGTGGCAGCATAAAACGAAGTCTCAAAGGAACTAGAAACCAACACTTCTAAATTTTATAAAAACTAGCCAATACCCGGCGTGCGCTGCTACGCCTAAATAAATGAAAATTAAACGTGCTTTTTTGTTTAGTTGATTAAGTGAAAGAAAAAATTATATCGTAATTATTTTTGATACCCCGTGCTATTTACCCGGCGTTGTCCGGGAATATCTACTCATCCCGATCTTCTTGGCATAAATGAGTTGAAAGACAAAAATCAATGTACTTCTTATGATTAGTTGAATAAGTAAAATGAAAAAATAATTATAAATAATTATTTTTAAGATTACCCGTGCTGATTAACCGGTGTTGCGCACGAATCTACTTATCTCGATCTTATTGGCATAAATGAGGTAAAAGACAAAATTCGTTATTGTGAGTTATCCGTAAAACAATACCCGCCATGTGTTGCTATGCTCGGACAGGAATCTACGTATTTGTCTCGATCTTTTTGGCATCAATGAAAGACAAAAATGGCTATTGTGAGGTACTCGTATTAGATAATCATATGCTGTCGGGGACTTTTTTAGAGCTTTTTGAGATATTCAATTCTGTATACATTAATTTTGTGTATTTGGTTATGGTTCACGTTTTCCACTACAAAGGCCGATTTTTAAGGGTGCATGTGTTGAGTATCACAACTCTCTTATAGCCTATGTTCATCCCGGGAATCTCCTGAACATTTTGCAAAAAGCCCCATCGCAATCGGGATTAAACGATATGGCCGCGCATAAAGTACGAACGAACAAAGAAGAAACAAACAAACATACAAACAAACATTTTTATATATTAGATGACGGTTCCAACACTACAATTTTTTTTTGGAAATTCTGAGTCTTAACTAAAAAAAAAAAGAACGAAGAATAGAAACTTCAGAAATGAGGTTTTTGAGAGGATAGGCTGGCTATAAAATAGTAAGTCGGGAATGAAATGAAGATATACGAGCATAACTAAATATTAAAAATTAAAATAATGTATCTTCTTGGCGATAAACGTTATTCAGCGGTCTAGTGGAGGGAGCTCCTGTTTCCCGTGCATGAGGGTCGCGTGTTCGATCCTGCTTTCATGATTTTTTTTTTCTCTCTCTCGCCCTTAATTCAATTAATTTTCTTTCTTTTGTTTCATTTATTTTGCTTTGTTTTATTTTCAGTATTTACCGCACTACTTATTTACACGAAATGTTTTCCATTGCACGACACACAACGAAATATAACGGATTTAGTTTCTCAAATAATTGTATACTAGTGAACCAAATAGCTGATCTCTGATCATGCGCAGTCGCTTCGTTCTGAGACTTGAAAATTATCTGTGCGCCATCAATTATTTCAAAGGCTGTACCTCACCTTAAGTAAGTCTTCTCCATTCACCTGTCTGTTCATATCTTTTTGGACTAAAAACTATCCTAGGAAATACATTCTTAATTACTTGCAATCCTTCCTCCTTCCTGAAAGTAATAGCCCATTTTTCGCATTCATATAACTGGGAAAATAACAATTATATATAACATATTTCAGTTCTATGTTTTTTGAGAGAAATTGGGATGACAAAAATCTCTGTAAAGCGATATAGCAAAACAATTCCAGAATTGAGTCTATATTTAATTTATTTCTCCATCTCACTCCTGTTTGCAATTATTGTTCGTAAGTATTTGAATTCAGCCATATCTTCAAAATTTCCTTCATTTGTCATTAATTGTCCATTGCCACTAAAGGTAAAGTGATCCCACTACAGGCCTCAGGAGGCCCTTGGGGTAGTAGGAGGTTAAGGCTCCCACTTTTTCTTGACAATCGACACTTGATGTCAGCCCTGCGTGACGGCTGCCTTTACCCTAGAACAAGCGTCTGGTACTCATTTCAGTTAGAGGCTGAGTCGACCCCAGGGCCATAGTGCCGCCAGAAGGTTTGGATCAGTTTAAAAATCCTGACCCCAACGGGACTTGAACCCTCGACCCTCCAGCTTGTAGCTCAGAGCAAATGAATTTCTATGTGTTATCATTTACTTAGCTTTGTTTATTCTTCCAGCCCCAATTTCTTAATATTACTGAACAGAATGTGCGTTTTGGCCTTCAATATCTCTTCGCTATCGCTTAATAATGCTACATCATTAGCATAAACCAACAATTTATTAATATCATTGATTTGTATATGTTTTTTATCCTCTGCAGATTTCATATATGTCTTCTTCTTCTTCCTTCCAAGTATTAGGCCAAGGCCTGTTACGATGCTATAGAAAATTTTCCCTCCAGCGTTTCATAGGACGGCCCAGTGATCTTCGTCCTCTTGGTATATAATTATAAACAGCTTTGGGGATCCGATTTGAACTCATTCTTTCAAGATGGTGTTTCCAGTTTAGTTGGTACTGTTTAATATATTCCAAAATTGGCGTAGTCTTCAATTCTTTTAAGATATCGGTGTTCCTTTTCCGATCCCATCTGGTGTAACCCGCTGTTCTGCGCATGAATCTCATTTCACATGTTCTATTTCATAATTGAAGGTACTGAAGGTAGAGCGTGTCCCTGCCTAAACCTATTGTGAATTTCAAAAGTAGCCGAAAACTGTTTGCTTACCCGAACCTTACTGTTTGTGCCATATGGACACATTCAAATAAGTCTAACTAATTTTTAGGAATGTCGAAGTCAAGCAGGATACTACATAACATATCCCTCTTAATTCAATCGTATCCCTTTTTGAAGTCAACATATTGTAGATGTACGGTGGCATTAAAATACTTCGTTTCTAGAATCTGTCTTGTACTAAAAATCCTGACCTATTGTAGAACCCATTTTGTCTTAATTCGCAATGATAATCTCCTATTACGTTGTCAATATAGGGAGTAAGTCTTAATACTAATATATTATATTAATATGGTAGTGAAGCATGGACACTAAAAAAAACAACATGAAAGCAGAATAACGGCTTGTGAAATGAGATGCATGCGCCAGAACGCCGCGGGTTACACCAGATGGGATCGGAATAGGAAACACGATATCTTAAAAGAATTGAAGACAACGCCAATTTTGGAATATATTAAACAGTACCAACTAAATTGGAAACACCATCTTGAAAGAATGAGTTCAAATCGGATCCCCAAAGCTGTTTAATTATATACCAAGAGGACAAAGATCTCTGGGCCGTCCTATGAAACGCTGGAGGGAAAATTTTCTATAGGATCGTAACAGGCCTTGGTCTAATACTTTTGGAAGGAAGAAGAAGAAGAAGAAGACTAATATATTTTTTTAGAATTTATTACGAAGTTTAAAGTAATGAGATGTCTACGCAGTTGTTGCAATCAGCTTCATTTCCTTTTTTTATAGATTCAATTTGAAGAGAGTCTCTTTTTCCCAAGTTTTACTACTAAACCGGAATATCTTGTCAATAAAATTGTCTCCTTCTGAATTTAAAAATTTTGCTGGAAGCATATTTTATACGGTATTACCGTATATATTATAGTATATAACCTTATATATATATAACCTTATATAGTATATAAAAATATCTCCCATACAATCTTAGATATAATTATCACTCTATAAAAAATTAGTATGTAGGCCTACGCGCAAATTATTTTATCTTTTATTTCTCGACATAAAATTAAATTTATTAGATTATTGTAAAATTTATTCCATATAACATACAATGCCGGAATCTTCGAAGAATGCATAATAAGACTTGTCTATTACAGAATACATTTTCCTTTATTTGCAAAGATTTCATATCGGGGGCGTGGATTTAATAGTGGCAATATCATGTTTGAAAAGAAGGAATGTTTTCTTTAATATGATGTTGAAAAAAATGTAGACTTTAGAATAGAAAACCGTTGCACAGAATATATAAGAGTCTGTTATCCTTGAACTGTGAGTTTATATTCTCTGCTAGAATGCCGTATCCTAGCAACAGAGCAAGAGCATTTACATTTAATACTTTGGAAAATGTCGCCGGGGATTTCGGATAATACATCTTTAATGTTCTTTCGCAAATTCAATGATGTTAAACACTTTACTTTCATTTCAAAGTAATTCCAGATAGTAGTTCCCTTTATCTCTCTTCTCGCTTTCTCAAATTCCAGTTTAAATAGTACCACCCACGCCTAAAAACCTTACTGCTCTCCTCCTAAACTTTGCTACTCTATAAGTGACTTGGTATGTTTATTAACGTTTTACAAAAGCTATTAACGAATTCCGAAGGAATAAAGCTATTGAGCTTCTTTTCATTAAATATATTTGAAACATTTTTATAGATCATCACCGATCCTATTTAATAGACACAAAAAAAGACCACGACGATAATTTATATACAGGATCAATACTAATAAAATTCATTGTTAAAACCGCTGAGGTGGAGAATCATAAAATAAAATAAGTTAAAATATACCTTCTTAGGTAAAATCCGTCGTCCTCAACTTATAAAATATGTATTCTTTAAGCCTGTAGGCCTTTCAGAACATCCGTTCCATCTTCAGCAGGTCCTTCTTTGCTACAATATCTAGTATGATGGTTGATGCTGCTGGTCCTAACGTGGTGCTGTAAGTGACACGCAGTATCAACCATCATACTAGATATTGTAGCGAAGAAGGGCCTGCTGAAGATGGAACGGATGTTCTGAAAGGCCTACAGGCATAAAGAATATATATTTTATAAGTTCAGGACGACGGATTTTACCTAAGAAGGTATATTTTAACTTATTTTATTTTATATACAGGATGTATTAAAATTAATAGCGCAAACTGAAACAGTTTGAAAGTATACGATAACTAACGAACTAACTAGGTGGCTCGATCGAACCCGTAGGTTCATTGCCGCGCGGACATAAGTTCTCCAAATATCGCTATCCTGAGCTAATGTTTTCCTATCATCCCCCGTATAATTTACTTCCCTCAAATCATGGATAATGTTATTCTCCCACCTCATTCTTGGTCTACCAACTGGGCGTTTTTTCCTCTCGTATTCCTATCAAGCTTCCATGTACCTCTTTCATACCCCATACGTGCCACATGTCCTTCAATCGCAGCCTACGAGACTTAAATGTTCTTATTATATCTGGCTTCCTATACATATCATGTAGTTAAACTGTTATAGGAGCAAAACAAAGTTCTGGTAAACATGGATCCGCAAATGAGCCATGTAGGAGATAATTGCAAATGTGTGGTTACTGATTTCTTTAAGAAACATCTTCCTATTTAGTACAAATTAATTTGAAAAGTAAACTTTTCGTTTGATTGCCAGATCTATAGTTGACCTCAAAATAACACTCATAGCTTAGACCGTCCCAAGTGAATACAATTAGCAATTACTTTACCTGTTATAATTCTACAGTAATACAGTACACGCGTACCGGTTCAAATTCCAAAGTGATACTGGCATAGGTTCTCGTCTCTCATCGGTAGAGTTTCGATATGACAGTAAAAACGCAAGACAAAAAGTGGCGGCTCATAACCACATATTGAAAAAATAAATCTCGGAATCGGGTTTGATTGCAGGACACATGTTTATCTGTAAACCTTTTTGATTGATGTTACCCGCAAACGTCCAACCGTTTCAGTATACACTATTAATTTGATTATATATATATATATATATATATATATATATATTATATATATATATATAGATATCGTAAACGAGGCAGCCATCTGAAGATTATCTAATATTATTAAATTACACTGGATCAACACGATTCTTGTCTCATGAGAAACCAATAGTTGTCCTTGATGCCAGTTTTTTATAGATGTTTTCAAAATATGTATATGGATTTTCCTCCATCACCAACAGTTTTTGTATTTTAGTTTCAATTAATGCATTTAAATAATTATTTTATTATAAACCTTTTTTCGTTCATTTGTCCATTGTAAAATTAAACCAACTCAGCTAACTCGGGAGATTTTAACTATGGAAAAGATATATCAAGGCAAATTTAATCCTAATTTGCTGGCCGATTATTGTTGGACCATCAAGAGGGATGCCCACAGGCGAAATATAGCAGCAAAATCGTCATTTCTTACTTTCTAGGTGAGTCCGAAAGTTCGAATATGTGTAGTACGAATGTAGAAAATATTAAAGTGTTTGAAATTATATATCTGTCTCTCGGAAACCTTGCGTGATGGAGAGAAACCGATATCATAT
The DNA here is from genome assembly GCA_030220185.1 of Diploptera punctata. NCBI lineage: Eukaryota > Metazoa > Arthropoda > Insecta > Blattodea > Blaberidae > Diploptera > Diploptera punctata. The sequence continues at coordinate 321 of JASPKZ010006991.1, read as the reverse complement.
TTGAATTCAGGAGAAAAAAATAATATCAGAATCACATATTTTTCTTTCTGAGACCAAAAAAAAAAAGTTTATTTTTTGTTGCTCAGTGTTATTAATTATGAAAATCACAATTACCTGAATCATTCACTAAAATTAAATCGTTCGCTAAAATAACAGTTCACATCCGTTGTTTACAGAGCGAGGGGAAAAAATATATAGGCCTATGTGAATCACATATTTTGGCAAATCGCCCATATTTTACCGAAGATGATGAATCATTAACCCAGAATATTACTAATCGCATAAAAATCAATTTAAGCCTTGGCGCAGAGCTACGGGATG
>JASPKZ010006989.1:0-36789 GCA_030220185.1 Diploptera punctata | reverse complement strand
TTTGTTGTCCCATAGGATTGCAATAGTTGTAAGAAGTGCACCCTAGTGATGAAAAGTAAACACAGCATCAAACTGTAAATATAAACAAACATTATAGGTTATTAATCTATTTTTAGTAACACCAGTAAAATCATGTTTAACACAATTATCAAATGTGTACTTTGATATCTGACCTCGTTTTTTTTTTTTAACATATGTTTCAAGGCTTCTAAGCCCCATCGGCAGCGATTACAGACTGATTTTTCTCAGTTTCCGGCCCTGATTCTTACTCTGCAACTTGAGAAAAATCAGTCTGTAATCGCTGACGATGGGGCCAGAACCTTGAAACATATATTCAACAAAAATAACCATAAGAGGTAAGAAGAGACAGACAAATATTATTATAAATCTATCTATCTTAGGGTTTGTACAGCTGCGCCATCTTCCCATGTCCAAACTTCCAAAATATACGATCTTTGGCATTTCAATGTTCGCCCTGTTGCTTGCATTATGTCCTTTAAATAAACCTCTTACTTTAAAGAATTAGGAATAACATTATAGGTTTAATTAATAATTGAGTTTTATTTTTAATATGCTTACCTCATATGAATGAGTACTAATCACACACTAAAATAATGTAGTAATAATTGTACTAAAATTCCATACAAGAAGGGCTCTACGTTATAATAATAGTAAAAAAACAAATAGAATTTTATAATAAAATATCCTGGGATTCATATTATAATAGTTGGTTTTCGAAACCAACCAGGATATTTACTAGTATGGACACAATCTATATGAATAGAGCTATGTCAACACACGTTATGTATATTAATATAACCCCGTACACCAACTATACTATTTGGCAATAAAAAGGACCATATTTATTCCACCATTTGGGCAATCTATAAAGTTCTGGAACTCAGAGAAAACTGGGGTTCTTACAAAGTTTGAAAATGATAAGTAGAAAAAAAATCAAATATATACTACTCGCAATTCTTTGGGAAATTTAGGAGCCTGATGGCGAACAAAATTATTCACTACAAACTTCCTTGGGCCAATAATACTTCCCTCTTCATGTGTGCGTATAATTAATATTTCCTACCTATGGTGATAATTTTCACTTAACTTCAATATATAAAGTTTAAGATATATCTAGAATAATACTTATTAAGAAAATCTTAGTAGAAGATATAGTCTCTATCTATCCATCCATATCATTCTGCCTAAGGCAGGTCCTTTGCACTGCATCATAGCATTTTCATTCTTTCTTTCAGCTTTATTAGGGGAAGTAGGTGTGGGAGCTGCCCTGTTGCTTTACACACCCCAGTGATGATTATGGCCATATGACTTTCGGGTAACCATTTTGGGCCTTACTTTTTCCTACATTGTTCTTGGGCAGTGGAGGAAAACTGCCCTTACCGTGGATCGAAACACGGGCCCGCTGTGTGACGAGGCAGCACGCTACCATCCTCTAGACCACAGCGGTGGACATATTCTCTATAATAAACTAAAGTGATAGTAAAAAGAGTAGTAGTTTTTCGTACAGTCAATTGATCTGAGCTCTCGTCATGCAAAAAAAATACAAGCCTTTTAACATACTTACATCCAGCACGTCCATAATACATTGGTGTTTTTTCCTAGCTTCAATATCAAGTTATTTTAAGTCCTTATTGTGGCATTAGGGTGTTATAATTGTGCTAAAGATATAGATGTGTTAAATAGTTGATTTTTTATTTTAAAGTGTTCCTATATATTCTATGAACATTTAAGGTTTGCAAATCAGATGTTTGCATCACACTTCCAGACTATGTCCCGTTATCTTTAATTCGAACTCTCACTTTCACACGCAAATAGCCTACATACACCGCACAGCAAAGGTCAATAAGATATAATTAAATGGTTATCACATCTTAAAATATGGCCCTTTTGGGAAGGCTACCCTATAAACCCATAATAATCCAGGTTAACAAAGGTTTTGTTGCACATATTTTCAAGGGCTGTTGTCCCTCGTCAGAGCATTGCACAAACTGATTTCTTCTTTTTCTTCAAGGTGTCGACCCTGGATCTGTGTTTTAAAAAACTCTTAAAATTTACAAAAGAAAACATAAAATGCACACTTGAAAATAGGTGAACAAACATTACCATTTTTAGATCAAATTACACAGAAATGATAAAAAACGGAACTATAATTCAGCATTTAATAGGAATGAAAACATACACATATAACTCATAAATCAACAGGTTCAACCATAATGCCACAAAATGGCAGCTTCAACAGCCTATTACACATAGATTGGGTAAATATCCCTATGAACAGTTAAAATTATGAAATGAAAAAACACATAATGAGGTAGCAAAAGAAAATTGTTTTCGAGGAAAAAAATTATATAACAAAAAATCTATACAAAAAAAACAGAATTGAGAAATGAAAGCAACTCTTCAAATATAAAAAACCAAAAGAACAGAAATCAAGAAAATTTCACATATCACCCTTGGGCACACGATAATTCCAAAAAGAAAACATTGGAAAATTCAACATCAGTTTAGCACCAAAGAATGATTATAGCTTACGAAAATGAAACCACCAAAAATAAAATAATCAAAAATCAGTAATATATTAAATAACATTTGGCAGATTGTGATAAGTATACAAGGGAAAACAAAGAAATTTAAACATTAAAACTAAAGAACACTAAGAATGTAAAAAAAAGAACTAGAAAATGTACAGTAGCAGCTCACATTTGACATAAACACAAAAGAGATCTAAATACACAATTATTAAACAGAAATACCATGACTCATCTATATGGGAAAAAAATCTATATACAGAATAACAAGGAGAAATTATGAACTTGGATTCCCAGAAAAAGGAGCCTCATTACGAAGTTCTTTGGAACACCGAGCCAGGACCGACAACTTTAGAAAGAGAAATCAGTTTGTGCAATGCTGACCACAATGGTGCAACACCGTGAAACACTGGTTAGTCACAACAATCATATGAGGTAAGAATCTTAAAAAATATACAAAAACTCAATTATTAAATCTCTTAATATTACTTCCTATTGTCTTTTAAAATCAAATGTGTAGTTAGAAGGAATCTCCAAATACAACTCAGATATTCGAAAGATTGTTGTTCTTATTTGCTATATCAACATATTTGTTGGAGAAGAAAAGAAAAATACCAGAAAATACTTACCATCCTGAAATGCATAGGACTTTCATCAAAAATTTTTTGACAAATACAACATTTGTTTGGCGAACCAATAACTAAATTTATCTGGGTAATCTGCTAAGAGTACCAATAAAAAAGTCAAAGTTCCAGACAGGAAGAAACTGGAATATCAATAATTGCAAGCATTTCAATAAGTTTATATGAAACAAAAAAAGGAATTTGGAAATTCGGACAAAAGAATTTCAGAAATATTAAAATTGTGAAATGGAAAATCTGCAATTGCTGCACATAGTTTATTAGAACATCATAAATTGAAGAAAAGCTAAAACTTTAAAACAGTAGAGAAACCTTTGGAAATTGACGTTGGGTGAAAAATAATCATTCAGAAAAACAAAAATAGATCAATGATTTGGATATCCCAAAAATTAACATTGATTTCGAAGTTCATAAATTCAACCATAAATAGGCAGCACGAAGATGGCGACAATAGAATAGTTGACGGCCGAAGAATTTCAACAGTCGGAGTTATGGCTGACATGAACATGATTATGTTTGAAATCGCGATATCATGGAAAGCATGAATCCTATGAGGTGGTTATTTAAACATATGTTCTCCGATAAGTTTTAACCCTAAGTTGTTTCCCATGAAGTTCATTGTGGGCCTATAAATCCTATTTCAGCTTATAATGCCTATTTGCAATTTTTTTCTCTAAATTAACTCTGTATTGCAACGAAATCAATTGCAAAGGACAATTTCATGGCAGAATACTTTCATAGAAGTTTTTCAGGTGTTCCTTTATTAATATTCCCTTAGAATATTTTAGGATGTATAGTGGCATTAACACAATAACCCTAGCAGGTAGATGGTTTTCCCCCTCAATGTACTCCCGTTAGGTAATATTGTATTTTTCCACTCAGGCATTCCCATTAACAGGAATAAACCTAAGTTATTTCCCATTGTTGATGCTCCGGCTCTAAGACTTTGAGAAAATTTATTAGCTCTTTTCAATACAAATATTGCTGAGTGACAAAGAGGTAGATGGCTCAAGCTTTCTTTTGCTGTCTCACACCTGTACTGAAACCGGCATCTATTTTTTGATGCTGTAACACTGAATTCATCTGCATTCCTCATTCACAGACAGGTGATTCAAAGACAAAGTGGTGCTGCAATGCATTTTTTTTTTTTACATTACAACAGTTTTTTAAGATACCTAAGACAACAACAGTAAATACAAACTAACCATTTTGTGAAAGAATTATGTGGAATTCCAAGTGACGGTTGTCCTCTTTGTAAAAAGGCAAAATAATTCTATAGCATCTCTGATATCTTCGTATGCTATTGATAGCATAAGTTTATATTCTTTACGCAAGACTGTAAAAAGTTTGTTGTTGTCCTTTTTTTTTGTAAGACCTATTTTGAATTTTTTAGTGCCTATCTAAGAGTTTTAGTGCCTTTTGCCTGCCTATGTTAAATTGTTTAGTGCTATATCTGGACTCTGTCATGATGTTTCCAAATCATCATAAATTCAAAGTGCTCGGCATTTTTCTGAAGAATTGGAAATCAGAGTGGCATTGGTTAGACTATTTTACCGAATAAAATTAAGCTGTTTACTAAAAATCATTACTAAATATAGTTATTTTAAATATTTATTATTTAATGTAAATGTGATTTTTGAAACAAATCAGAAATGTATGGTTATGCTTAATTTATTTATTCTGCAACTTGATATTATTATTTGTTTCAAATAAGGATTGCACACTATTGTAATAAGAATGCACCTAGTGGAGGAAAAGTAAAACCATCAACTGTAATTATACACATTTAGGTGATTAATCTATTTTTAGTAACACTCATAAATCATTGTTTAAAAAACCAATATCAAATGTTACTTATTGCTTACCTCGTTTGTTTTGTTTAACATATTTTCAAGGCTTCTAACCCATCGTCAGCGATTACAGACTGATTTTCTCAGTTGTCGGCCTGATTCTTAACTCGACACTGGAGAAAAATCGTCGAATCGCTGACGATGGGGCTAGAACCTTGAAACTATATTCAACAAAAATACCCATAAGAGGTAAGAATATACAGACCAAATATCTTAACTATAAATCTATCTATCTTAGGTTTTTACAGCTGCTGCATTTCCCATTCAAACTTCCAAAATCCGATCTTGGGACTCTTCATGTTCAGCCCGGTTCTTGCATACTGTCCTTTTAAATAAACCTCTTAATTTAAAATCATTAGAAGTAACATTATAGGTTTAATTTAATAATTGAGTTTGTATTTTTTTAATATCTTACCTCATATGAATGAGTACTAAATCACACTTAAAATATGTAGTAATAATTGTACTTAAATCCATACAAGGGCTCTACGTATAATTAAATAGTAAAAAACAAATAGAATTTGTATAAATAAAAATATCCTGGATTCATATTATAATAAGTTGGTTTTCGAAACCAACCAGGATATTTACTAGTATGACAAAATCTATTAATGAGAGAGCTATGTAAAACACACTTCATGTAAGATTATATAACCCAGTAAAACCACTATAACTAATTGGCAATAAAAGGACCAGATTTATTCCACACATTTGGGCCAATCTAGAAAGTTCTGGGAAAGCTCAGAGAAAACTGGGTTCTTACAAAGTTTGAAAATGAGAAAGTAAGAAAAAATAAAATATATACTCGCAATTCTTTGGGAATATAGGAGCCTGATGGCAGAGACAAAAGTATTCACTTACAACTTCCTTTGGGGGCCAAGAAACTTCCCTCTTCATGTGTGAGTATAATTAATATTTCCTATCACTAAATGTGGATAATATTCAACTTAACTTCAAATATATAAAGTTTAAGATAATATCTAGAAATAATAACTTATTAAGAAAATACTTTAGTAGAGATAATATTCTCTAATCTATCCCATCCATAGTAAATTCTGCCCCGAAGGCAGGTCCTTCACTGCAATCATAGCATTTTCATGCTATGCTTGCAGCTTTATTAGGGAATTGTAGGTGTGGTAGCTCCTGTTGCTTTACACACCAGTGATGATGATGGCCATATGATTTCGGGGAACAATTTGGGCCTTAAAGTTTTCCTAACATTTGTCTTGGCAGGTGAGGAAAAACTGCCCTGACCGGGGATCGAACCCGGGCCCGCGTGTGACAAGGCAGCACGCTACCTCGAGACCACAGCGGTGGACATATTCTCTATACATAACTAAATTGATAGTAAAAAGTAGTAGTAGTTTTTCGTACAGTCAATTGATCTGAGCTCTCTCATCAAAAAAAATACAAGCCTTTTAACATACTTACATTCAGCGCCATAAGACATTGTGTTTTCCGTAGCTTCTAATACAAGTTATTTTAAAGTCACTTATTTGTGCATTAAAGGGTTTTATAATTTTGCTAAGAGATATAGATGTGTTAAATAAGTTGATTTTTTATTTAAAAGTGTTCCTATATTCTATGAAACATTTAAAGGTTTGCAGAATACAGATGTTTGCATCACATCCAACGGATGTCCCGTTAATCTTTAAATATAGAACTCTCACTTTCACGACCAATAGCCTACATAAACCGCACGAGCAAAGTCAATAAGATATAATTAAATGAGTTATCACATATTAAAATAATGGCCCTTTTGGAAGCTACCCTATAACCCATAATATCCAGGTTATAACAGAATGTTTTGTTGAACATATGTTTTCAAGGCTGTTGTCCCCCTCGTCAGCATTGCGCACAAACTGATTTCTTCTTTTCTTCAAGTTGTCGACCCTGGATCTGTGTTTTTAAAAACTCTTAAATTTACAAAAGAAACAATAAAATTCACACTTGAAATATAGGTGAACAAACAATTACCATTTTTAGATCTAAATTACACAGAAATGAATAAAAAACGGAAATAGAATTCAGCATTTATAGGAATGAAACATACACATATAACTACATCAAATCAACAGGGTTCAACCATAATTCACACAAAATGGCAGTCTTCAACAGCCTAGTACATAGATTGGTAAATATACCTATGAACAGTGAAAATTATGAAATAGAAAAAGAACACATAATTGAGGTAGCAAAAGAAATTGTTTCGAGGAAAAAAATTATATACAAAAAAATCTAAGTACAAAAAAAAACAGAATTGAGAAATGAAAAGCACTCTTCAAATATAAAAACAAAAGAACAGAAATACAAGAAATTCACATATCACCCTTGGGCACACGATAATTCCAAAAAGAAAAAATTGGAAAATTCAACATCAGTTTAGCACACAGAATGATATAGCTTACGAAAAAGAAACCAACAAAAATGAAATAATAAAAAATCAGGATATATTAAATAAAATGTGCAGATTGTGATAAAGTATACAATAGGGAAAACAAAAAGAAATTTAAAACATTAAAACTAAGAACACATAAGAAATGTAAAAAAAAGAACAGAAAAAAATGTACAGTAGCAGCTCACATTTGGACAGAAAACACAAAATAGATCTAAATACAACATTATTAAAACAGAAAATACCATGAACTCACTATATGGGAAAAAAATCTATATACAAGAAGAACAAGGAGAAAATTATGAACTTTGAAATTCCCAGAAAAAGGAGCCTCATTACGAAGTTCTTTGGAACACAGATCCAGGACCGACAACTTGAAGAAAAGAAGAAATCAGTTTGTGCAATGCTGACAATGGGGCAACAGCCCTTGAAACACATGTTCGTCAAAACAATCATATGAGGTAAGAATCTTAAAAAATACAAACTCAATTATTAAATCTCTTATATTAACTTCCTATTGTATTTTAAAATCAAATGTGTAGTTAGAAGGAATCTCAAATAACAAACTCAGATATTAGAAGGAATCTGTTCATTATTTTGCTATATTCAACATATTTGTTGGAGAGAAAAGAAAAAATACAAGAAAATTACTTACCATCCTGAAATGCATAGGAAATTTCAAAAAATTTTTTGACAAATACAACATTTTTTGTGGCACCAATAAATAAATTTAGTCTGGGTAATCTTCTAAGTACCAATAAAAAAGTCAAAGTTCCAGAGCAGTAAGAAATCTGGAATTTATCAAATAATTGTGAAGATTGCAATAAAGTTTATATAGGAAAAACTAAAAGGAATTTGGAAATTCGGACAAAAGAACATTTCAGAAATATTAAAAATTGTGAAATTGAAAAATCTGCAATTGCTGCACATAGTTTATTAAGAACATCATAAAATTGGAAGAGAAGCTAAACTTTTAAAACAAGTAGAGAAACCTTTGGAATTGACAGTTTGGGAAAAAATATACATTCAGAAAAACCAAAAATAGATCAATGAATTTTGATATCCCTAATGAAATTACATTGATTTCGAAGTTCATAAATTCAACCATAGATAGCAGCACTGAAGATGGCGACAATAGAATAGTTGACGGCCGAAGAATTTCAACAGTCGGAGTTATGGCTGACGATGAACATGATTATGTTGAAATCGCGATATCATGGAAGCATGAATCCTATGAGGTGAGTTATTTAAACAATATGTTTCTCCGATGATTTTTAACCCTAGAGTTGTGTTTCCATGAAGTTCATTTTGCCTATAAATCCTATTTCAGCTTATAATGCCTATTTGCAATTTTTTTCTCTAAATTAACTCTGTATTTCAACTAAATGAATTGAAATGGACAAATTTCATGGCAGAAATAATTTCATAGAAGTTTTCAGGTGTTCTTTTTATTAATTCCCTTAGAATATTTTAGGATGATAGTGGCATTAACACAATAACCTAGCAGGTAGATGTTTCCCCCTCAATGTACTCCCGTTAGGTAAATATTGTATTTTTCCACCTCATGCATTCCCATTAAAACGAAATAACCCTAAGTTATTTCCCATTGTATTATGCTCCGGCTCTAAGGCTTTGAGAAAATTTATTTGCTTCTTTTCAATACAAATATGCTGAGTTGACAAAGAGGGTAGATGGCTCAAGCTTTCTTTTTCTGTCTCACACCTGGTACTGAAACCGGCAATCTATTTTTTGATGCTGGTAACACTGAATTCATTCTGCATTCCTCATTCACAGACAGGTGATTCAAAGACAAAGTGTGCTGCAAGTGCATTTTTTTTAACTTTTACAACAGTTTTTTTAAGATACCTAAAGAGCAGACAACAGTAAAATACAAACTGACCAATTTTGTGAAAGAATTTGATGTGGAAATATTCTCAAGTGACGGTTGTGCTCTTTGTAAAAAGGCAAAATAAATTCCATATAAGCATCTCTGATATCTTCGTATGCTTATTGATAGCATATGTTTATATTCTTTACGCAAGACTGTAAAAAGTTATGTTGTTGTCCTTTTTTTTTGTAAGAGCCTATTTTGAATTTTTTAGTGCCTATATTAATGATTTTTAGTGCCTTTTTGCCTGCCTATTTTAAATTGTTTAAGTGCCTAATATCTGGACTCTAGTCATGAGTGATTTCCAAATCATCAATAAATTCAAAGTGACTCGTCAATTTTTCTAGAGGATTTGGAAATCAAGAGTGGCATTTGTTAGGACTATTTACCGAATAAAATTAAGCTGTTTACTAAAAAATCATTACTTAAATATAGTTATTTTAAAATATTTATATATTTAATGTAAATGGTGATGTTTGAAAACAAATCAGAAATGTATGGTTATGCTTAATTTATTTATTCACTGCAACTTGATATTATTATTTGTTGTCAAATAGGATTGCAATATTGTAAGAATGCACCCTAGTGGAGGAAAAGTAAAACACATCAAACTGTAAATTATAACAAACATTATAGGTTATTAATCTATTTTTAGTAAACAACTCAGTAAAATCATTGTTTAAAAACACAATTATCAAATGTGTACTTTATATTCTTACCTCGTTTGTTTTTTTTAACATATGTTTCAAGGCTTCTAAGCCCCATCGTCAGCGATTACAGACTGATTTTTCTCAAGTTGTCGGCCCTGATTCTTAACTCTGACAACTTGAGAAAAATCAGTCTGTAATCGCTGACGATGGGGCTCAGAAGCCTTGAAACATATATTCAACAAAAATAACCATAAGAGGTAAGAATATACAGACCAAATATCTTAATTATAAATCTATCTATCTTAGGGTTTTTACAGCTGCTGCCATCTTCCCATGCAAACTTCCAAAATATACGATCTTGGGCATCTTCAATGTTCAGCCCTGTTGCTTGCATTACTGTCCTTTTAAATAAACCTCTTAATTTTAAAATCATTAGGAAGTAACATTATGAGGTTTAATTTAATAATTGAGTTTGTATTTTTTAATATTCTTACCTCATATGAATGAGTACTAAATCACACTTAAAATAATGTAGTAATTAATTGTACTTAAAATCCATACAAAGGGCTCTACGTATAATTAAATAGTAAAAAAACAAATAGAATTTTATAATAAAAATATCCTGGGATTCATATTATAATAAGTTGGTTTTCGAAACCAACCAGGATATTTACTAGTATGACAAAATCTATTATGAGAGAGCTATGTAAAACACACTTATGTAAGATTATATAACCCAGTAAACCAACTATACTATTTGGCAATAAAAGGACCAGATTTATTCCACACATTTGGGCAATCTAGAAAGTTCTGGGAAAGCTCAGAAAAAAACTGGGGTTCTTACAAAGTTTGAAAATGAGAAAGTAAGAAAAAATCAAATATATACTCGCAATTCTTTGGGAAATATAGGAGCCTGATGGCAGAGACAAAAGTATTCACTACAACTTCCTTTGGGCCAAGAATACTTCCCTCTTCATGTGTGAGTATAATTAATATTTCCTATCACTATGGTGGATAATATTCAACTTAACTTCAAATATATAAAGTTTAAGATAATATCTAGAAATAATAACTTATTAAGAAAATACTTTAGTAGAAGATAATATTCTCTATCTATCCATCCATAGTAATTCTGCCCGAAGGCAGGTCCTTCACTGCAATCATAGCATTTTCATGCTATGCTTGCAGCTTTATTAGGGAATTGTAGGTGTGGTAGCTTCCTGTTGCTTTACACACCAGTGATGATGATGGCCATATGATTTCGGGGACCATTTGGGCCTTAAAGTTTTCCTAACATTTGTCTTGCAGGTGAGGAAAAACTGCCCTGACCGGGGATCGAACCCGGGCCCGCTGTGTGACAAGGCAGCACGCTACCTCGAGACCACAGCGGTGGACATATTCTCTATAATAACTAAAATTGATAGTAAAAAGTAGTAGTAGTTTTTTCGTACAGTCAATTGATCTGAGCTCTCTCATGCAAAAAAATACAAGCCTTTTAACATACTTACATTCAGCGCCATAAGACATTGTGTTTTCCGTAGCTTCTAATATCAAGTTATTTAAGTCACTTATTTGTGCATTAAAGGGTTTATAATTTTGCTAAGAGATATAGATGTGTTAAATAAAGTTGATTTTTTATTTAAAGTGTTCCTATATTCTATGAACATTTAAAGGTTTGCAGAATACAGATGTTTGCATCACATCCAACGGATGTCCCGTTAATCTTTAAATATAGAACTCTCACTTTCACGACACCAATAGCCTACATAAACCGCACGAGCAAAGGTCAATAAGATATAATTAAATGAGTTATCACATATTAAAATAATGGCCCTTTTGGGAAGCTACCCTATAACCCATAATAATCCAGGTTATAACAGAATGTTTTGTTGAACATATGTTTCAAGGCTGTTGTCCCCTCGTCAGCATTGCACAAACTGATTTCTTCTTTTCTTCAAGTTGTCGACCCTGGATCTGTGTTTTAAAACTCTTAAATTTACAAAAGAAAACAATAAAATTCACACTTGAAATATAGGTGAACAAACAATTACCATTTTTAGATCTAAATTACACAGAAATGAATAAAAAACGGAAATAGAATTCAGCATTTATAGGAATGAAACATACACATATAACTACATCAAATCAACAGGGTTCAACCATAATTCACACAAAATGGCAGTCTTCAACAGCCTAGTACATAGATTGGTAAATATACCTATGAACAGTGAAAATTATGAAATAGAAAAAGAACACATAATTGAGGTAGCAAAAGAAAATTGTTTCGAGGAAAAAAATTATATACAAAAAAAATCTAAGTACAAAAAAAAACAGAATTGAGAAATGAAAGCACTCTTCAAATATAAAAACCAAAAGAACAGAAATACAAGAAATTCACATATCACCCCTTGGGCACACGATAAATTCCAAAAAGAAAAAATTGGAAAATTCAACATCAGTTTAGCACCAAAGAATGATTATAGCTTACGAAAATGAAAACCAACAAAAATGAAAATAATAAAAAATCAGGAATATATTAAATAAAATGTGCAGATTGTGATAAAGTATACATAGGGAAAACAAAAAGAAATTTAAACATTAAAACTAAAGAACACATAAGAAATGTAAAAAAAAGAACTAGAAAAATGTACAGTAGCAGCTCACATTTGGACAGAAAACACAAAATAGATCTAAATACACAATTATTAAAACAGAAAATACCAATGAACTCACTATATGGGAAAAAAATCTATATACAGAAGAACAAGGAGAAAATTATGAACTTTGAAATTCCCAGAAAAAGGAGCCTCATTACGAAGTTCTTTGGAACACAGATCCAGGACCGACAACTTGAAGAAAAGAAGAAATCAGTTTGTGCAATGCTGACAATGGGGCAACAGCCTTGAAACACATGTTCGTCAAAACAATCATATGAGGTAAGAATCTTAAAAAATACAAACTCAATTATTAAATCTCTTAATATTACTTCCTATTGTATTTTAAAATCAAATGTGTAGTTAGAAGGAATCTCAAATAACAAACTCAGATATTAGAAGGAATCTGTTCATTATTTGCTATATTCAACATATTTGTTGGAGAGAAAAGAAAAAATACAAGAAAATTACTTACCATCCTGAAATGCATAGGAAATTTCAAAAAATTTTTGACAAATACAACATTTTTTTGGCACCAATAAATAAATTTAGTCTGGGTAATCTTCTAAGTACCAATAAAAAAGTCAAAGTTCCAGACAGTAAGAAATCTGGAATTTATCAAATAAATTGTGAAGATTGCAATAAAGTTTATATAGGAAAAACTAAAAGGAATTTGGAAATTCGGACAAAAGAACATTTCAGAAATATTAAAAATTGTGAAATTGAAAAATCTGCAATTGCTGCACATAGTTTATTAGAACATCATAAAATTGGAAGAGAAGCTAAACTTTTAAAACAAGTAGAGAAACCTTTGGAATTGACAGTTTGGGAAAAAATATACATTCAGAAAAACAAAAATAGATCAATGAATTTTGATATCCCTAATGAAATTACATTGATTTCGAAGTTCATAAATTCAACCATAGATAGCAGCACTGAAGATGGCGACAATAGAATAGTTGACGGCCGAAGAATTTCAACAGTCGGAGTTATGGCTGACGATGAACATGATTATGTTTGAAATCGCGATATCATGGAAGCATGAATCCTATGAGGTGAGTTATTTAAACAATATGTTCTCCGATGATTTTTAACCCTAGAGTTGTTTTCCATGAAGTTCATTTTGCCTATAAATCCTATTTCAGCTTATAATGCCTATTTGCAATTTTTTCTCTAAATTAACTCTGTATTTCAACTAAATGAATTGAAATGGACAAATTTCATGGCAGAAATAATTTCATAGAAGTTTTCAGGTGTTCTTTTTATTAATTCCCTTAGAATATTTTAGGATGATAGTGGCATTAACACAATAACCTAGCAGGTAGATGGTTTCCCCCTCAATGTATCTCCCGTTAGGTAAATATTGTATTTTTCCACCTCATGCATTCCCATTAAACGAAATAACCCTAAGTTATTTCCCATTGTATTATGCTCCGGCTCTAAGGCTTTGAGAAATTTATTTGCTTCTTTTCAATACAAATATGCTGAGTGACAAAGAGGGTAGATGGCTCAAGCTTTCTTTTTCTGTCTCACACCTGGTACTGAAACCGGCAATCTATTTTTTGATGCTGGTAACACTGAATTCATTCTGCATTCCTCATTCACAGACAGGTGATTCAAAGACAAAGTGGTGCTGCAAGTGCATTTTTTTTAACTTTTACAACAGTTTTTTTAAGATACCTAAAGAGCAGACAACAGTAAAATACAAACTGACCAATTTTGTGAAAGAATTTGATGTGGAAATATTCTCAAGTGACGGTTGTGCTCTTTGTAAAAAGGCAAAATAAATTCCATATAAGCATCTCTGATATCTTCGTATGCTTATTGATAGCATATGTTTATATTCTTTACGCAAGACTGTAAAAAGTTATGTTGTTGTCCTTTTTTTTTGTAAGAGCCTATTTTGAATTTTTTAGTGCCTATATTAATGATTTTTAGTGCCTTTTTGCCTGCCTATTTTAAATTGTTTAAGTGCCTAATATCTGGACTCTAGTCATGAGTGATTTCCAAATCATCAATAAATTCAAAGTGACTCGTCAATTTTTCTAGAGGATTTGGAAATCAAGAGTGGCATTTGTTAGGACTATTTACCGAATAAAATTAAGCTGTTTACTAAAAAATCATTACTTAAATATAGTTATTTTAAAATATTTATATATTTAATGTAAATGGTGATGTTTGAAAACAAATCAGAAATGTATGGTTATGCTTAATTTATTTATTCACTGCAACTTGATATTATTATTTGTTGTCAAATAGGATTGCAATATTGTAAGAATGCACCCTAGTGGAGGAAAAGTAAAACACATCAAACTGTAAATTATAACAAACATTATAGGTTATTAATCTATTTTTAGTAAACAACTCAGTAAAATCATTGTTTAAAAAACACATTATCAAATGTGTACTTTATATTCTTACCTCGTTTGTTTTTTTTAACATATGTTTCAAGGCTTCTAAGCCCCATCGTCAGCGATTACAGACTGATTTTTCTCAAGTTGTCGGCCCTGATTCTTAACTCTGACAACTTGAGAAAAATCAGTCTGTAATCGCTGACGATGGGGCTCAGAAGCCTTGAAACATATATTCAACAAAAATAACCATAAGAGGTAAGAATATACAGACCAAATATCTTAATTATAAATCTATCTATCTTAGGGTTTTTACAGCTGCTGCCATCTTCCCATGTCAAACTTCCAAAATATACGATCTTGGGCATCTTCAATGTTCAGCCCTGTTGCTTGCATTACTGTCCTTTTAAATAAACCTCTTAATTTTAAAATCATTAGGAAGTAACATTATGAGGTTTAATTTAATAATTGAGTTTGTATTTTTTAATATTCTTACCTCATATGAATGAGTACTAAATCACACTTAAAATAATGTAGTAATTAATTGTACTTAAAATCCATACAAAGGGCTCTACGTATAATTAAATAGTAAAAAAACAAATAGAATTTTATAATAAAAATATCCTGGGATTCATATTATAATAAGTTGGTTTTCGAAACCAACCAGGATATTTACTAGTATGACAAAATCTATTATGAGAGAGCTATGTAAAACACACTTATGTAAGATTATATAACCCAGTAAACCAACTATACTATTTGGCAATAAAAGGACCAGATTTATTCCACACATTTGGGCAATCTAGAAAGTTCTGGGAAAGCTCAGAGAAAACTGGGGTTCTTACAAAGTTTGAAAATGAGAAAGTAAGAAAAAATCAAATATATACTCGCAATTCTTTGGGAAATATAGGAGCCTGATGGCAGAGACAAAAGTATTCACTACAACTTCCTTTGGGCCAAGAATACTTCCCTCTTCATGTGTGAGTATAATTAATATTTCCTATCACTATGGTGGATAATATTCAACTTAACTTCAAATATATAAAGTTTAAGATAATATCTAGAAATAATAACTTATTAAGAAAATACTTTAGTAGAAGATAATATTCTCTATCTATCCATCCATAGTAATTCTGCCCGAAGGCAGGTCCTTCACTGCAATCATAGCATTTTCATGCTATGCTTGCAGCTTTGTTAGGGAATTGTAGGTGTGGTAGCTTCCTGTTGCTTTACACACCAGTGATGATGATGGCCATATGATTTCGGGGACCATTTGGGCCTTAAAGTTTTCCTAACATTTGTCTTGCAGGTGAGGAAAACTGCCCTGACCGGGGATCGAACCCGGGCCCGCTGTGTGACAAGGCAGCACGCTACCTCGAGACCACAGCGGTGGACATATTCTCTATAATAACTAAAATTGATAGTAAAAAGTAGTAGTAGTTTTTCGTACAGTCAATTGATCTGAGCTCTCTCATGCAAAAAAATACAAGCCTTTTAACATACTTACATTCAGCGCCATAAGACATTGTGTTTTCCGTAGCTTCTAATATCAAGTTATTTAAGTCACTTATTTGTGCATTAAAGGGTTTTATAATTTTGCTAAGAGATATAGATGTGTTAAATAAAGTTGATTTTTTATTTAAAGTGTTCCTATATTCTATGAACATTTAAAGGTTTGCAGAATACAGATGTTTGCATCACATCCAACGGATGTCCCGTTAATCTTTAAATATAGAACTCTCACTTTCACGACCAATAGCCTACATAAACCGCACGAGCAAAGGTCAATAAGATATAATTAAATGAGTTATCACATATTAAAATAATGGCCCTTTTGGGAAGCTACCCTATAACCCATAATAATCCAGGTTATAACAGAATGTTTTGTTGAACATATGTTTCAAGGCTGTTGTCCCCTCGTCAGCATTGCACAAACTGATTTCTTCTTTTCTTCAAGTTGTCGACCCTGGATCTGTGTTTTAAAACTCTTAAATTTACAAAAGAAAACAATAAAATTCACACTTGAAATATAGGTGAACAAACAATTACCATTTTTAGATCTAAATTACACAGAAATGAATAAAAAACGGAAAATAGAATTCAGCATTTATAGGAATGAAACATACACATATAACTACATCAAATCAACAGGGTTCAACCATAATTCACACAAAATGGCAGTCTTCAACAGCCTAGTACATAGATTGGTAAATATACCTATGAACAGTGAAAATTATGAAATAGAAAAAGAACACATAATTGAGGTAGCAAAAGAAAATTGTTTCGAGGAAAAAAATTATATACAAAAAAAATCTAAGTACAAAAAAAAACAGAATTGAGAAATGAAAGCACTCTTCAAATATAAAAACCAAAAGAACAGAAATACAAGAAATTCACATATCACCCTTGGGCACACGATAAATTCCAAAAAGAAAAAATTGGAAAATTCAACATCAGTTTAGCACCAAAGAATGATTATAGCTTACGAAAATGAAAACCAACAAAAAATGAAAATAATAAAAAATCAGGAATATATTAAATAAAATGTGCAGATTGTGATAAAGTATACATAGGGAAAACAAAAAGAAATTTAAACATTAAAACTAAAGAACACATAAGAAATGTAAAAAAAAGAACTAGAAAAATGTACAGTAGCAGCTCACATTTGGACAGAAAACACAAAATAGATCTAAATACACAATTATTAAAACAGAAAATACCAATGAACTCACTATATGGGAAAAAAATCTATATACAGAAGAACAAGGAGAAAATTATGAACTTTGAAATTCCCAGAAAAAGGAGCCTCATTACGAAGTTCTTTGGAACACAGATCCAGGACCGACAACTTGAAGAAAAGAAGAAATCAGTTTGTGCAATGCTGACAATGGGGCAACAGCCTTGAAACACATGTTCGTCAAAACAATCATATGAGGTAAGAATCTTAAAAAATACAAACTCAATTATTAAATCTCTTAATATTACTTCCTATTGTATTTTAAAATCAAATGTGTAGTTAGAAGGAATCTCAAATAACAAACTCAGATATTAGAAGGAATCTGTTCATTATTTGCTATATTCAACATATTTGTTGGAGAGTCAGTCACTGCAAAATAATACTCTGACCTGTTCTGAATTTTAAAAAGGAGAGGCTTTCTTTATTACAAAAGCAGGAGCTGGTAAAGAGAATTCAATAAAGAGCAAAGTGAACACAGCTGTCATTGGTTGTAAGACAAAATTCATTGAAACGTGAATGGTCATTGACTCCCATTTGGGGCATGAGTTAAATAGTCAAAGTAAATTTTTCCACTGTCTCCTTGCATCCTTTGTAGTTTAATTCCACTGCTATTTTTTTTTTTCTATTTTTTCCCCATGACTTTACCTTTGCTACAGCAAATTATGTAATCTCTCTGAATTTTTATTTTAGAAAAAAAATTACATTTGAACCTGGAGTCAAACCCCAGATCTCTAACTCTGTATGTCAGTGCGATAACTGTTATGTCATTGAAATTTTGATAGGAACGTCAAATTTTACAATTCTCCTTTCTTCTAAAGGTCGATTGCCATTGCTAACAATGTCATCTGAAAACAACTATTCAAAGTATTTTATTGAGAATTCAAATATTACTTTTAAGCAGAACTATGTGTACCATTATATTCCCATTTCTTTCCTGAATTCTGTCTTCTACTAAAAATCTGATCTATTGTAGACCCATTTCTTCTAAATCCGTATTGATTATCACCTATTATATTGTCATAGGGTTTAAGTCTGGATACTAATATCCATCGATCCATCCATAGTAATTCTGCCCTCGGGCAGTTCTTTTACTGCAATCAAAGCATTTTCATGCTACGCTTTGCAGCTTTACTAGGGAATTATAGGTGAGGTAGATTCCTGTTGATTTCCACACCGGTGAAAGATGATGATGATGGCCGGTTGATTTTCAGGGACTGTTGGGCCCTAAGCTTCTGACATTTGTCTTATAGGTGAGGAAAAACCTCATCTAGGAGCCTGTCCCAACTGGGAATCGAACCCAGGCCTGCTGCATGACAAGGCAGCACACTACCTCGAGACCACAGTGGTGGACATACTAATATATTTGTTAGAATTTTGTATGAAGTTGAAAATGAGATGTCGTACTCCTGTAGTTAATGCAATAGTTTTATCTCCTTTCTTATAGATTGGTACAATAATTATTTCCATTCATTTGTAAGAGCCTGTTTTTCCCAAATCATACTATGCAACCCATATATCTTGTCTATAAATTTTTCCCCCTCTGATTGTGGTGGAGTGGCTTGCATGTTTAAATGCTCCTGAGAGCTATGCCGGCGGTAGCATTGCTGCTGATATGGTTACCCATGCCGGACTGGTCGAAGGTGATAAGCCAGATGAAAAAAGTACCTTGGTCAAAAGAGTGACGATTTTTCACCGTAAAAATACAACCGTCAAGAAATACAGATGTGGGTTCCACTGGGGTAAAATTTTTCGGAGGTCAAATAGTCTCCGGTCGCAGACACTTCAGGGAACACATGCCAAAGGCTCAAACACAGGGACATGTTCCTAGGAATGTGGAATGTAAGGACTTTATATATTTTTGGACCAAAGAGAGATGGACAGACAGGTGAATGGAGAAAACTACAAGGTGTTTATAGGAAGCCAGATATAATAAGAACAGTTAAGTCTCATAGACTGCGATGGGCAGAACATGTGCCACGAATAGGGTATGGAAGCTTCTTGTAGGAAAACCAGAGGGAAAATGCTCAGTTGGTAGACCAAGAATGAGGTGGGAGAATAACATTAATTATGATTTGAGAGAGGTAGATTATACAGGGAATGACTGGAAAACATTGGCTCAGGATAGGGATGTATGAAGAGCTTATGTCTGTGCTGCCATGAACCTACGGGTTCGATAGTGCCAGTGAGTTAGTTCTGATTTTATCAATTCTGCTGGAATCCCATCTGAACCTCATGCTTTATACGTCTTTAATTTTTCTATCACCATTTTGACCTCTTAGGTATTTGTTTGTATGACTAACATTACTGCTTCTGTGAATCGTCCTCTTAAATATTCTGTTCTGCATGCACATTTAATAGCTGATTAAAGTAACTTTTCCATTTATTTAATGCACTCCTGATATCTGCAATAATAATCCCTTTTTTCATACCTAATTATGTTTGTTAGAAATGAAAAAGGGGATATGATTGCAGATTCCAGAAGTATATTCAATAGATGGAAAAGTTATTTTATTCAGCTAGTAGACTTATTTTTATATGATGTTTTTATTATTGATTTAACATTTCTCAATGAAAGATAAATTATATTTAAAGAGAAAAATTTTCGCCTAGACCGGGACTCGAACCCGGGACCCTTGGCTTTCCGGGCCAAGTGCTCTACCAACTGAGCTACCGAGGCGAGTTACGATCTAGATGCAAATTTTTCTCTTATATACGTTGTAATTCCCTATCGCCAAATGCTTTTGAAACCATTGCTTCTATCTTTGCAAATGGCGGCTTCTTAGTTAAGAAGACATTTATTGGGAATTTAACATTACTTTATAAAGCTAGTAAAGCTTCTAATGATGTTTTTATTATTGATTTAACATTTCTCAATGAAAGATAAATTACCCGGTCTAGGCGAAAATTTTTTCTCTTCAAATATAATTTATCTTTCATTGAGAAATGTTAAATCAATAATAAAAACATCATTAGAAGCTTTACTAGCTTTATAAAGTAATGTTAAATTCCCAATAAATGTCTTCTTAACTAAGAAGCCGCCATTTGCAAAGATAGAAGCAATGGTTTCAAAAGCATTTGGCGATAGGGAATTACAACGTATATAAGAAAAAAAATTGCGCCTACGATCGTAACTCGCCTCGGTAGCTCAGTTGGTAGAGCACTTGGCCCGGAAAGCCAAGGGTCCCGGGTTCGAGTCCCGGTCTAGGGGCGAAAATTTTTCTCTTCAAATATAATTTATTTTTATATAATTATATTTAAAATTACTATCGATTATGAATTTTATTAAAGCAAAATTAGCCCTCGATATACTATTGTTCACCTAAAAAATTATGATATTCAGTGTTTTGGCAATCTGATCACTGCCACTGAGTGATACCAAAAACTACTAAAGAGTAGTGATATACTGGGTTGACATGCACACAAATAATCACATACACACACACACACACACATATATATATAGATCATCGGTTGATTAATGTCTTTGACATCGTCCGATTCCTAATAGCCAATTTTGTCGGTCCATCCAATCTCCTGGTTGTAGATGTTTCTCCTTCATGTATAAATGTATTCCCGGACTCCAGAAATTTTAGGTCTCTCTCTGCCTTGGCTTCCCTTAGGTTTCCATTCCAAAACACATTTTGGTAGCCAATCTTGTTTCATTCGCTGGATATGTCAATACCATCTTAATTGCTGAGTTTTAATATAATCTGAAATAGTGTCTTCAATCTTCATTTTCCCCCTTATAACTGAGTTTATAATTTCTTCTCTTCTTGAAATTCTTGCTGTCCTTAATATAAAATCCGTTTCCATTGCCATAAAATACATATTTATTTTTGTTGTTAATAGCCAAAGTTCTGCTCCATAAGTAATGATGCTTTTAACAATTGTATGATATATATTAATTTTATTTTTATTATATTTTTATCCCACAATATTCCATTGAGGCAAACAATTGCAAATTTTCCTTTATTATTTCTTATTTCCTCTTTGTAACTTCCATTTTTATTTATTTTTATTTATATATATATATATATATATATATATAATTAAGAAAGTTTTCCTGGGTTTTCTGTGTCATGGATTCAGGTTCGGCCTCTGGCCACTGATTCCAACGTTTCAGCATGATCCCACATGCCATTATCAAGGAATGATAAGTCACCCGGCACAAATAACTTCAGTAATCAACACTTGTCATCCGATCACTGCAACTTACAGACCAAGATCATCTTCATAAAGAAGAAAATCAACTGAAACAGGCACTTCTAGCAAATGGCTATCCCAAACATGCAGTGAAAAGAGTGTTTAAACTAGCAAGTAACGCACCAAGCACATCGGAGAAGAAAGAGCAGACCTTAGGCACTGCCTTCTTACCAGATGTGCAAGGCACTACGGATAAAATAAGCCGAGTCCTACAAAAACATCAGATTAAAACTGTATTTCACTCAGAAAATACCATCTCCAACTTACTCAGGTGTGCTAAAGATAAAATACCTCTAGAATTACAAGGCATCTACGAGATCCCTTGCACTTCATGCAAGCAAACATATGTAGGACATATCAACAGACGAATTTCCTGCCGAATACAAGAACATAAGGCTGCAATAAATTGTCAAAAACCTACTTCAACTCTGGTGCAACATATGAAACAGAGGGGTGACAAGATCTAGAATGTTGGCTAAAATAGATAATGAAAAATCAAGAATCTACAGAGAAGCAATAGATATTGAGAAAAGGCCACATTCTATGACACCCAAGATGATGCCCAAAGATTACCATCTACATGGAAAACTGCTCTCGCTTGCCACCATGTTATCCCCAGAACAGCGAAGAAGTTCTGAAGAAAAACCATGGTTGGGCAACATGGAGTGTGGTCGATGCTTGGATGGGTGTACGGCTTCCGAAACAGACCACACTGAAATCTGAAGGTGTTTAACTACATAAGAATTAAACTTTGGTTGGGTGTACAATTTCAGAATGGACCACAGCGAAAACTCTGTGTGTCTAATTATATAAGACCTAATCCTGTGACTTGAACTTATCATTCCTTGCCGAAACATCAGAATCAGTGGCCAGAGGCCAAACTTGAATCCATGCCGCAGAAAACCCAGGAAAACTTTCTTAATCATACTTATATCTGTTGTCTAATAATTAATTTTTCTCTATTTATTTAATTTTATACTATGTCATTAATCTTTTCCTCGTTTTTTTTATATATCTTGTACATATTATATATTTAATTCGTTAAATTTAGAGTAAATCAAAATACATTATAAATATTAATTGTATTGTATTCATTACTTGTAATCGTTTATATATATATATTGTAATTTAGATTTAAGACTTTTCTTTTGTATTTTTTTTAAACCTGGTTGAGTGGTAGACAAGGCCTTAAGGCCTTAACTCTGCCAGGTAAAATAAAGCTATTATTATTATTATTATTATATCCGTGAAAATCTGCATTATAATATATATATATATATATGTCATCAGAGAACATTCACATACTTAGGCAATTTGTTGATCTGTTTCGGCCTCAAAAGAAACACCATCCAGAAGTCTTTTGAGTGGATGTCCTGGTTTTCTTCCTGCAGGTTGATATCTTAACATTTGTTTGGGTATCCTGTGTGTGTGTGTATATATATATATTAATTCTTCATTACGTGTAGCCAGTCGTAGCTGATAACATGTATCTATTGCATACTTATGGTGTGTAAGTTGAAATGGGGCTGTACATACATGCAGTTTATGTGGGCATTGAATGCCCACGAGGTTAAAAAGAAGGAGAGGTAGGAAAGACAGAAATGAACTCTTTGACCTTGAATAGTCTAATACCATCAGGGTTGAAGAAAACAAGAGGTCAGTCAAGGGAGACTGGATAGAAAAGCAAAAAGAGGGATCTGGTACTAGAAAAGGAAGAAATATCAGATCGGTCTATAACCCACCAAGCTGACCCGTGCTAATTGGTGGGTAAGCCCATCTCTTTTGTTCATATTGCATAAACAATATGTTAACAGATGAGAAGGTAAAGACTGGATGCTAGGTTATTGACCAGGTTGGTTCCTGTAAGCTTTCAATCTAGAAATAATTAGAGGATCTCTTCCCTGTTTAAAAGGGTTATTCCTTTACAGCCCACACACACACACATATATCAATATTTCTAATTTTATTAAAATCTAATTAATGATAAGAAATTGTGTAATGTAATGTTACTTGTTCTATATCTACTGGACAAATTTCATTTTTGTCTCTATATTATCTATTTGGCTATTCTATGCCACCAGTGAATATTCGATCAGAGAACAAGTGACTTTCAGCAATGTGTTACCACATATTCCTGCTAGAGCAAATTGCCAGCATGTTTCCTCACATATAGGGGGATTATATCCCAAGAGTCCACCTACATTAGTGGGCAAGTTGGGGTGAGAAAATAGGTGAGTTAGTACACCAGATTAATTTAGCATTCACTTGTTTGTTGGCAGGTTTTTGTGATAAGTTGGCTACTCTGAGTAATTATTAATACATATTTTACATTGTAAATATGATGATTGTAGGTTACTTTGAGCTTGACTTCTTACTTTATTTTAAGGAATTTCTCATATTTTTTAGGGGCAAAGTCAACATATATATTTCTCTCGGGTAATTATTCACATACTGCAACAATAAATTGGGTGTTTTTTTCTGTTTTTTGTTTGGATTTATGTTGGTGGCATAGAATCCCAATGAATTTTCTTTCTCTATTGTCAAGTGTACTTTGACCGTTTGTCACTTTTGACGTGCCCTATTTAGGCTCTTATTTTTCATCTTGTCCAATGCCATAAAGTTGTTTTATGACATTTCTGGCACTGACAATTGTATCTCATCTCTCTGGTTGAGGTGCTTGCAAGGCAGAGATATGTTATTGTGATGATAAAATTGAGTGATAACGATTATCTAAGTTTCAGACCAAGGGCAAAATCTTCCCATGGTCGAATCTGAAACCTCAAGCATAGATCAAAAGAATCCCTGCCTCAAGAGCTGCAGTCATCTATGGAAAATCCATGAGGCTAGGTTTTTTTTTTTTGTGATGCCTTTAACATCCTAAGCCATATACCGTCTATTTAGTTGTTTTTATTTTATGAAATGTTGAAATGAGTCCTGGTAATGAAATTTCAAGGCAGCATTTGCTCTAATGATTGAAGGGAACCAGGAAAAAAAAAATCATCAGGTTAGTCGTACCGGGATATGAAACCGGGACCTCCCAAAAACGAAGTTTTAACACTACCGCTTGAGCCAACTCGCTAACCAGATTTGGTTAAGTTTATTATACAAATTAATATTTCATTAAATGGGAATTTTTATGTAACAAAGAGGGAAATTTCTCTTTCGCATGAGATGTTATTTATACCCATGAAGTTTCTCTATGATTTATACCAACGAAAACATCCGGTTGCACTTCTTTCATCGTTGGTTTTACGTATTGTCCTTTCCGGTATAAGTTGATTTCGTGAGAGGTAATGTGTAAAGAATGTTAAATTTAATCTAAATTCATCCTGTCTTATTGCGAGTATTAATATCCTTTTGTTTCTAAATAAGACATTGCAAATAATTATTTCAGAAAATTTGGTCTGTATGTGGTGTATTGCTGTATTTATTTTGAAATAGTGTGTAAGGTTAACGTGTTCATCATTCTCTATTATTGTTTTATGTAGGTAAACGATGGGGAGGTATTCTCACGAACCTGATAATGCTACGAAATCGTGTAAAGCCCGAGGCTCTAACCTTCGGGTTCATTTTAAGGTATAGTAATTGTTTTATTTTATGTGCTATTTGTTATTTCAGCATAGATCTCATGCAGGTTCTCAATTTTTAGAACCAATTTTTAACTTTGCAACGTGCGATAGAATTTCTATAATACCCCAATAGATCTAATGAAGATTCTCAATTTTTTAGAATAAATTTTTTACTTTGCAACGGGTGATAGAATTTCTGTAATACCCCAAAATGGTTGTCAGATCGTAAGGTCTTACAAAATACGTTTAAATAACCTTTTCGGCTATACTATGCCAGGAGCCCATCTGTTTAATTACCTTTCGTTAGCTGAGAAAATGGGGAAGTTAGTGTACAACCTTTTCGGCTATACTATGCCAGGAGCCCATCTGTTTAATTACCTTTCGTTAGCTGAGAAAATGGGGAAGTTAGTGTACACCGGTTTAATGTACAGTAAAAACGCACCATATGAAAAGTAGGCTATTCTGTTCAGTGATTAATGTAGATGTAATGTAATGGAATCCCCCCATATGGTAAACCTGAGTGTTTTAACTAATTTACTGAATCAGGTTTCCTGATTAAGGTTTTTTGCATTCTTGGTGTCAGATATAAACATCCATGTTCGTGCTGGCACAGATGGTAGCATCCCTGCTTCCTCACTAGTAGGTCTGAGGGCTGTGGCATGTTTTTTTGGTGGACACAATTCTACACTTACATCATTATGCCACTGCTGCACTAAACACTTGTAAACATGTTTCGAACTATTTTAAACATTTCTTATGATTATTAAATATTTATAAATTTGCGAAATTTATGCAATGGTTCTAGAGATGCAGAAATGCTTCATGTAACATCAGCTAGGTGGCTCTCAGATTGGAGTTACCAACATTTGAAAATAATTTTGGAAAAAGTGGGGGATGTGGTAGGTTTTATGTCTCTCACAATTCTACACTTACACTCTTATGCCACTGATGCACTAAATACTTGTAAACATGTTTTGTACTGTTTTTTTAAACATTTTCCAATGATCTTCAAGCTTTCTTTACAATGTTTTATATTTATATATTTATGTAAAACATGATCGTTGATAAATTAGTTGCTTGTTACTTTCTCATGTTGTTCCAATGTTGCCACCATTTGAAAATAAGGCTGTTGTACACTTCAGGTCGCAAAAATTTTTTAATTTAATATCTTATTCCACTGATGCACTAAACACTTTTAAACACGTTTAAAACATTTTGCAACACTTTTAAACATCTTCCAATGTTGCAACGAGTTTTTTTTCATATTTGTATATTTGCGTAAAACACGGTCGTGCTACATTGCTTACTTCCTACTCTGTTATTTTCCCTCCATTTCCTATGTTGTTCCAGCGTTGCCACCATCAACAACCCAAACTTGCTTTTTAAATGTGATTCCACGTTCCCTGGATTTCACCTACGTTATAGTAATTGATTTGTGTTACAGTAATTGATTTAGGTTTGGTTAGCTTTTAGGTTCCTTGCTTTTTAAATGTGATTTGATTCGTAAAATAAATTATACATTTTTAGACAGGTTTTTGGGAATTTTGTGTCAATGTTGGTTATACTGATTTCACATACATATACCGCCAACTGCTGGAGGTTGCATTTATCTACATGGGATAATTGGAGCACTAGCGCATGCGCACTGCGATTCTATAGAACTTAGAAAAATTTTCGTGCGACCCGAAGTGTAGCATATCCTGTTATAATTTCAAACCATATTTAGTGTTAGTGTACGTATAATTAGTTTATAGTTCATTAAATAGTATGCATGTAAATTGTTTGTTACGTTAGGAAATGGGAAGTTGGTTTACGTCCATTTTTTAAGCATTTGGGAATAAATAATATGCATGTACATTTTTTTTCTTTAGTTACAAAATGGCAAGTTAGTTAACATCCTTTTTTTTTTTTGCATTTGGAAATTTATTCCCAAAGTTGGTAACGCCGACTGCAGAGCCATCTACAGGAGGCTATATTAACCATTACGGCAATTCCCGCAACTCGCGCATGCGCACTGCAATTCTGTGGAACTTAGAAAATTTGTCTGAGACATATAAAAAGTCGGTTATATGTCTTAGACGAATTTTTCTAAGTTCCACAGAATCACAGTGCGCATGCGGGAATTGCCGTAATGGTTAATATAGCCTCCGGTAGATGGCTCTGCAGTCGGCGTTACCAACTTTGGGAATAAATTTCCAAATGCAAAAAAAATGGATGTTAACTAACTTGCCATTTTGTAACTAAAGAAAAAAATGTACATGCATATTATTTATTCCCAAATGCTTAAAAAAATGGACGTAAACCAACTTCCTATTTCCTAACATAACAAAGCAATTTACATGCATACTATTTAATGAACTATAAACTAATTTTACGTACATTAACACTAAATATGGTTTGAAATTATTTTCAAATGGTGGCAACGTTGGAACAACATGGGAAAGTAGCAAGCAAGTAATTTATCCATGATCATGTTTTACGTAAATATAAAATATTGTAAAGAAAGCTTGAAGATCATTGGAAAATGTTTAAAACAGTACAAAACGTGTTTATAAGTGTTTAGTGCATCAGTGGCATAAGAGTGTAAGTTTAGAATTGTGAGAGACATAAAACCTACCGCATCCATAATTTCAAACCATATTTAGTGTTAGTATATGTAAAATTACTTTATTAAATAATATGCATGTAAATTGTTTTGTTAGCTTAGAAAATGGGAAGTCGGTTACGTCCTTTTTTTTAGCATTTGGGAATAAATAAGGATATGCTACACTTCGGGTCACACGAAAAATTTTTTAAGTTCTATAGAATCGCAGTGCGCATGCACTAGTGCTCCAATTATCCCAGGTAGATAAATGCAACCTCCAGCAGTTGGCGGTATATGTATGTGAAATTAGTATGACCAACATTGACACAAAATTCCTAGAACTTGTCTAAATAACACGAAATGAACTAGTGGAAATATGATTTTACGTGGTAACCGTCCGATATTTTTAATTTTTCATAGAATAACAGATATGAAGAGGTAATTTATTTTACGTATCAAATCACATTTAAAAAGCATGGAACTTAAAAGCTAACCAAACCTAAATCAATTACTCTAACGTAGGTGAAATCCAGGGAACGTGGAAATGGTTGGCAACATCTGGAGTAGTTTGGGTTGTTGATGGTGGCAACGCTGGAACAACATAGGAAGTGGAGGGAAAATAACAAAGAGTAGGAAGTAAGCAATGCAGCACGACCGTGTTTTACGCAAATATATAAATATGAAAAAAAAACTCGTTGCAACATTGGAAGATGTTTAAAATGTGTTTTAAACATGTTTAAAAGTGTTTAGTGCATCAGTGGAATAAGATATTGAATTGAAAAATTTTTGCGGCCTGAAGTGTACAACAGCCATAAATAATGTGCATGTAAATTGTTTTCTTTAGTTAGGAAATGGCAAGTTAGTTTACGTCCATTTTTTATTAGCATTTGTGACTGCAGAGCCATCTACCGGAGGCTATATTAACCATTACAGCAATTCCTGCAACTCGTGCATGCGCACTGCGATTCTGTGGAAGTTAGAAGAATTTGTGTCTGCCAATTAACCGACTTTTTCCGGTCTGAGTTCAATACTTGCTAGGGTTGAAAATTTTAATTGTAAATTTGAAAAAGTCGGTTATTTGGCAGACACAAATTCTTCTAAGTTCCACAGAATCGCAGTGTGCATGCGGGAGTTGCTGTAATGCTTAATGTAACCTCAGGTAGATGGCTCTGCAGTCGGCGTTACCAACTTTGAGAATAAATTCCCAAATGCTAAAAAAATGGACGTAAACTAACTTGCCATTTCCTAACCAAAGAAAACAATTTACAACATGCATATTATTTATTCCCAAATGCTAAAAAAATGGATATAAACCAACTTCCCATTTCCTAACCTAACAAAACAATTTACATGCGTATTATTTAATAAACTAATTTTACGTACACTAACACTAAATATGGTTTGAAGTTATTTTCAAATGTTGGTAACTCCGATTTGGGAGTCACCTAGCAGATGTTACATGAAGCATTTCCGCGTCTCTAGAACGCGATGCACAAATTTTGCGGAATTTATAAATATTTAATAATCGTAAGAAATGTTTATAAAATAGTTCCAAAATGTTTAAAATAGAACAAAACGTGTTTACAAGTGTTTAGTGCATCAGTGGCATAAGGATGCAAGTGTAGAATTGTCGCCAAAAACTAAGTTCTGCAGAATTGCCATGCGCATGCACAAATGCTTAATGCTTTAGCTGAAGTTTCCATTAAGTGCAGTGAGAATTTTGCTAAGTCCCAGGCAGACACCATAGGCATTCACCAACATGGTTTGGGTGAGCTCCATTATTTGGCAGACACATTTCTACGCTTACATTCTTATGCCACTGATGCACTAAACACTTGTAAACACATTTTGTACTATTTTAAACATTTTGGAACCATTTTATAAACATTACGATTTTTAAATATTTATAAATTGTGCAAAATTTGTGCATTGGGTTCTAGAGACGCGAAAATGCTTCATGTAACATTTGCTAGGTGGCTATCAAATCGGAGTTACCAACATTAGAAAATAATTTCAAACCATATTTAGTGTTAGTGTACGTAAAATTAGTTTATTAAATAATACACATGTAAATTGTTTTGTTAGGTTAGAAAATGGGAAGTTGGTTTACGTCCTTTTTTTTTTTTTTAGCATTTGGGAATAAATAATATACATGTAAATTGTTTTCTTTGGTTAGGAAATGGCAAGTTAGTTTACGTCCTTTTTTTAGCATTTGGGAATTTATTCCCAAAGTTGGTAACGCTGACTGCAGAGACATCTACCGGAAGCTACATTACCCATTACAGCAACTCGCGCATGCAGACTGCGATTCTGTGGAACTTCGAATAATTTGTGTCTGCCAAATACTGGACTTTCTCCCACGGTTTTATTTTCAAATTATTTACCACCGTTTAAAATAAATTTTACATTTTTTCTAACAATTATCTCAATATATTTTCCTGTGATATTTAACTACATTCGTAACAAAGATGTGGCAGCCGCAATTTAAGCCCTCTAACCTGTGAAAGACCAACCTAAAAGCTAACCTAACACAATTTAAGCACTCTGACCTGTGAAAGAATGCAACGCTCAAAAATAAATAGCAAGTTCTCAAATTCTGAAGTACATAACCTATGTTGGCTGTACTGTTGTTGTATAGAATATATTTTTAAATTAATATGGCTGCCACGTCTTCATGTTACGTATATAGTTAAATATCATAGAAAAATATGTTCAAATAATCGTTACAAAAAATGCAAAATTTGTTGTAAATGGTGGGAAATAATTTGAAAATAAAAACCCTGTTGGTGCATGCGATGGTGTCTGCCTCGGGCTTTTAAAAATTTCTCACTGCGCTTAATGGAAACATGAGCCGAATGCGATGCCCAAAAATAAATAGTAAGTTCTGAA
This sequence comes from Diploptera punctata, assembly GCA_030220185.1. Classification (NCBI taxonomy): domain Eukaryota; kingdom Metazoa; phylum Arthropoda; class Insecta; order Blattodea; family Blaberidae; genus Diploptera; species Diploptera punctata. The sequence goes on along the minus strand of JASPKZ010006989.1, from coordinate 5,829 downwards.
ATTTTGAAGTGCATGTTGGCTGCACTGGAATGTGTCATATAGAATATTCATTAACCCGTCAGCGTGGAGCGACGTGACGTGTACGCAAGTTGAATTATTCACCAAATGCGGAACGACGTGACATGTATGCTAGCTACACGCACTGCTTTAAACTGTAATTATGACCTTTGTGTTTACATTAACTATTTACAGTTTATACAAATTTTATGTAGAGACTTCAAAGTTTATATTAGTGCATATATTAACTGATTACGGCCCTCAGTAACAAGTTAAAATAATTTTATATTTGCATTTATTCTTGCGGCCTCTGACATTTTTCTTAAATTTATAACTTGATAAAGGATTTCTTATAAAACTAAATTCGCCTTTTTTGTGATTAGCTTGTCTATCAAATTGAATCTATTTTCAAATCTCTTCATTTTTAATAATAATGTCGCAAAATTCAGTATATATAAAGACCCAACAAAGTTATTTCCGATTTACGTTACAGTACAGGACCACAACAGTAAATTTCAGATATATATATATATATATTTCAAATGACGATATCCTTACATTATGGAAAGGTAGTTAGTCTACAATTCAGTCAGTATCTAAAAGGTAAAGTGGTCCACTACAGACCTTAGAAGGTTCTTGGGATATTAGGAGGTTAAGGCTCCCACTTTTCTAAACTATCGGTACTTGATGTAAGCCGAGTACTTATTTCTGTCTGACGGCCCATAACAAGCATCTGGTACTCATTTCAGTTAGAGGCTGAGTCAACCCCGGGTTCACGGTGCCGCCTGAAGGTTTGGTTCAGTTTAAAAATCCTGATCCACCGGGACTCAAACCCTCGATCTTTCGGCTTGTAGCATGTTGATCTTTTAAGTCCACACCTCCGGCGAAACTATTATAGTCATATTTCATCAACTGTTTTCGGTTTGGAAACCAGAAGAAAGGCATTGAAATTTAGGGTTGATGAAGGTCTTAGTACAACAGGTCTGATGTGTAGAAAGACCATTTTTTGAAGGCACACGACCTAAAATAATGTTTCCAAAGTGTTAGACACATTTGGAGAAGGCTGCCCCCCCCTACAAGAAAGGTCAGCGCATAGAAGCAATGTGTTTGTAATAAACATAAACAAAGTAAACACAAGGGGAAAAAAATTCACTTATTGTTAAAATTCATCGGAGAACATATTGGTTAAACAAGCGATATCATGGAAGCATGAATCCTATGAGGTGAGTTGTTTAAACAATATGTTCTCCGATGAATTTTAATGATTATACCTCATAATGTTTACTTCCCAACATTAATTAAATACACTTATTGTTGCCCGAGTGTCAAACAGCTGGTTTACATTTTGAAGATTTATCACACCAATTTTTGAAGTTCATACTTTTTTTTTCAAGACCCTTTTCTGTGTGTAAATATTTCGTTTTGTTGTTAGGTAAAGCCGGTTCTCTGAATTCTTTAAAGAATCCCTAGTGCAATACACTGTGTCACTTATGTGAGAAGTTTACAAAAAGGACCTATTTCAACTGTGGCACAACAACCATAAATAAGTCTGCAAAAAACGCAGAGATGTTACGTGAGAGACCGTAACAAATTTAATTAATTAAATATTATATTAAGGGTTCACCATAAACGAATTGCAAAAACATTTAAATTACTCAAGATATATCAATTTAAATGCGTTATTGGGATACTGGCACTGAGCGGCTGAATTTAAATACCGGTGAACTTCCTCCCGCATCAGAGTATTCTCGGCCATTTAAATCCATCCGCTCTGAAGGGTTAAAAATCAATATATGGCTGCCACGTCTTTATGCTACATATGTAGTTAAATATCATAGAAAAATGTGAAATTTATTGTAAATGGTGGTAAATTATTTGAAAACGAAACCATGTTGGCGCATGCGCGTAATATCTGCCTGAGACTTAAAAAGAATCATCACTGCGGCTTAATGGAAACTTCTGCTAGATGGCAGTGAAATCAATGTAACAAATTTTTGCAATAAATTCCCAAATGTTTATAGTAAATGGATATACACCAACTTCCCTCTTCCCAACCTAACAAAATAAATTAAATGCTTGGCTGAGGTTGACAAACCGACCCACACAATTTTCCATCAAATATCTTATGCCACTGATGCACTTTTCAACCATTTATATAATGTTTGGTATTATTTTAAACATTTTGGAACCATTTTCATAAATATTTCTTATGATTTTTAAATAAGTCCTATAGAATAACAGTGCAAATGTTTCTAGAGTTGGCGCTAGGTAGAACCACATATGTGTGAAAGTTTATAGAGTTGTCACTTGGTAGAAACCATGGTAGCTGTGAAATCGATATGAGCAACCTTTGCAATAAATTCCCAAACGTTTATTAGAAACGAGGGGGGGTTTTGTATACTAAACGTCGCAAAAAAAATTAATTTTAATTTCTTGCAACAATCTTTTTGTTATATTTATATATTTACGTAAAACATGATCGTCCTACATCTATCCTTGCTTCTTTCTGCTATTTTCCCTCATCTTCCTGTTGTTTTCAACGTTGCCACCATCAACAACCCAAACTACTCCAGATGTTGCCAAACATCACTTCCACGTTCCCTTGGATTTCACCTACGTTAGAGTAATTGATTTGGTGTTACAGTAATTGATTTAGGGTTTGGTTAGCTTTTAGGTTCCTTGCTTTTTAAAATGTGATTGATACGTAAAATAAATTACTTCTTCATATCTGTTATTCTATGAAAAATTCAAATATCAAGACGGTTACCCATGTAAAATCATATTTTCCACTAGTTCATTTCATGTTAATTATACATTTTTAGACAAGTTCTAGAATTTTGTGTCAATGTTGGTCATACTGATTTCACGTACATATACCGCCAACTGACTGGAGGTTGCATTTATCTTTCTGGATTACATGGCGCAGTTTTCGCGCATGCGCACTACGTATTCTATAGAACTTAGAAGAATTTTCTTGCTGCGCTAAAGTGTAGCATATCCGAATAGATATACCTAACTAAAAAAATTAATTACATGCATAATATTTAATGAAGTTATACTAACTTGTCTCATCAAACCCTAACAAAATGAACTTTAATTTCTTAAAATCTGGTGTGAAATTAATTGCGAAAGTGTGTAACATTCACTGACATCTTGTGGAAGTTACCTGAAGCATGCGCACTGCAGTTGTATAGATAAATATTTAATAGTTTTTTTAACAAACGTGGAAAAAATCACTGTTTAAAATCTTGCCATAATTTTTTTTAAGTTGTGCAGAATATCATTGTGCATCACATGGTTTATGAACTTGCTCCACAGATGGCAGGACGATCATTGCAGTTGATATTACCCACCTTCCATAAATTTCAAACCGTGCTTTTAAACATGGATGTCCGCTAACACATAATTTGTAACCTATCAAAGTAAATCGTTTTTATATTATTTCTATGAACTAATTTGGTTAACACTAACGTAACGCTTCTTACCTAACAAATCAAGTGTAGTGCACTTTGTTATTTAAAGGTTGATTATACCAGACTGCCATCTGTTGATGACAACGCACTATGTCGAACGTAGATTTTTAACAGGCATGATTGAGAAAATTTCACATACAGAAACAAATCCTTTACACTTGTAACAAATATTTCGCCAATTGTTAGAGAATGTTAAAAGATATTAGGAAGAAGAGATTACATAGTTCAACAGTAGAGATAGTGAGGACTGTTTCTATAGTTGACCACCAAAAAAGTATCGTAAAACTTTGTATAATGTTTAGTGAAAGACAGAAGTATGTAGAGCAAACAAGAAGGTAAAGTTTCTATTATGCACAGTGAGGAATTTTTCTAAGTTCGAGAAAGACATCACACTCATGCAACAAATGCAAAGCGAAGTGTACACTATGGGATCACGTGATGCAGCCAACATATACATACTATTTAACAAAACCTAAAAGCTAACCTAATACAATTGAAGTATTCTAACCTGTGAAAGACCAACCTAAAAGATTAACCTACCAACACTCTAACCTGTTGAAGAATGCAATGCACAACCCAGAAATCAGTAAGTTCCGGAAATTGGAAGTTTATAGTGTACGTTTAATTAGTACATCTTCTATGTTGGCTGCACTGGAAACATTTTTGTTGTATAGAATATTTGTTAAAATCAATATGGATGTCATGTCTTCATGTTATGTATGTGTGTATGTAGTTAAATATCATAGAAAAATATATTGAAATAATCGTTAGAAAAAATGTAAAAATCATTGTAAATGGTAGGAAATAATTTGAAAGATAAGAACTAAGAATAAAATTTGACAGGATTTATGAAGGATTAAAAAGGGCATTTTAAAATCACTGTGCAAATGGAAACTTCAGCTGAGTGATTCCTTATATATGTGAAAATCAAAGCCAGAAAAACTTTAGATTGCCTTACGCAATGAATTTTTCCCAAGTTTTTACAGAGTTGCAGTGCGCATGTGAAAACATTTATGGAATTGTTGCTAGGTGGTGTCACTTATCTGTGAGATCAGTATGATCAACCTTGGCAATAAAATTCCTGAACATGTTTATAAGAAATGGAAAATATACACCAACTTTCTCCTCCATAATCCAACTACATAAATCATATACACATTATTTAATAAACTAATCTGATATACACTAATTTGTCCCATCAGAACCTAACAAATTGAGTGAACATCCATTTCTTAAAATTCATCAGAGAACATTTTTTAAACAATTCACCTCATAGAAATTGATGTTTTACACGATATCGCTGTTTCAAATGCAATTGTGTTCATCCTCCGTCATAACTCCGACTGATGAAATTCCTTTGGCCATCAACTCTTCTATTGTCACCATCTTCAGTACTGCCATCTATGGTTGAATTTATGGACTTTGAAATCAAATTTATTACATAAGAGAATATCAAAGTTTCATTGGGTCTATCTTTAATTTTTCTTAATGTATATCGTGGAAAACATGCATTCTATGAGGTGAGTTGTTTAAAAAATGTTCTCCAATGAATTTGACTGATTATACCCTCATAATGTTTACTTCCCAACATTAATTTAATCCATTTCATCATAATCATCCTAAGGCACGACAACTTCAAAAGTGCAAGTTTTGGCCTTCTCAACAATCCTCCTCCATGCCAATCTGTCTCTTGCCATATTCAAATTAGCCACTTTCATTTTCTTTAGATCGTTGTGTCATCCTCCATGGTCTTCCAACAGCTCTGTCTCCCTTCAGGTTTCCATTTATAGAGTTTCTTGGCAAGTCTCTGATCATCCATTCTTATCAAATGTCCAAGCCAACCAATTCTTTGAGATCTTATATGGTTTACTATATTCTGATTTGTGATTAATTTGTTTAGTTTATTTGTTTTGATTCTGCAACAGTTATCAGTTCCTCTATTTGATCCAAATGTTCTTCTGAAAATTTTTCTTTCAAAAATTAATAATTTCTGTTTTATTGTTTTTTACGACCCAAGTATCACTAGCATATAATGCAACTACTGGTCTAATGAGTGTTTTGTATAACCTTATTTTTGCAGTTTTTGATATTAATTTGCTTTTAAATAAGGTTCTATTTGCAAAATGAGCTTTATTCCCACATTTAATGTTTTTATTATTGATTTATCATTTCTCACTGAAAGATAAATTATATTTGAAGAGAAAAATTTTCGCCTAGACCGAGACTCGAACCCGGGACCCTTGGCTTTCCGGGCCAAGTGCTCTACCAACTGAGCTACCGAGGCGAGTTACGATCTAGATGCAAATTTTTCTCTTATATACGTTGTAATTCCCTATCGCCAAATGCTTTTGAAACCATT
>JASPKZ010006988.1:0-21787 GCA_030220185.1 Diploptera punctata | reverse complement strand
TCATTCTTTCAAGATGGTGTTTCCAATTTAGTTGGTACTGTTTAATATATTCCAAAATTGGCGTAGTCTTCAATTCTTTTAAGATATCGGTGTTCCTTTTCCGATCCCATCTGGTGTAACCCGCTGTTTCTGCGCATGAATCTCATTTCACAAGCCGTTATTCTGCTTTCATGTTGTTTTTTAGTGCCCATGCTTCACTACCATAGGTCAACACTGGTCTAGCCAAAGTGTTATATAAACGTAATCTGGTGTTTTTTTGTACAAGGGATGGTTTCATAACTTGATTAATAATTCCTAAACTTTTATTATAACTAGTAACTTTTTCAGGGATATCCTTTTCATCCCAGATAGAGAGATAATATCCAAGATATTTAAATTGATTAGATCTCTCTAAAATTTTATTCTGGAGACAGATTTTACTTTGTATGGGGTCCTTCCCATGAAATGCCATAATTTTAGTTTTGTTAATTGATATTTCCATATTAAATTTGGCACCTATTTTTTGTAAATTATAAATTGATCGTTGCAAATCATTTTCGGAAAGTGCCAGAAGAGCTAAATCGTCTGCAAAAAGAATAGCATCGAGTTTGAGGTTCCTATTGATGGGTATATATCCTCGTTGTATTTTCCTCCATTCATTTATTAATTTATTCATGTATATAATGAAAAGCACCGGTGAAAGTCCACATCCCTCTCTTACTCCAGTGTTGATCTTTTCCCAAGAAGATAATTTGCCATCTTGTTTAACAGAGATTTCATTATCTTTATAGATGTTGAAGATATTAGTAATATATTGTTGTGGAACGTTATCATCGCTAAAATTTGTAGTAATATATTTCTGTCTACTTTGTAAAAGCCTTTATGAAGTCAACGAAGGCGATATGAGTTTCTATATTGAATTCCTTGTGCTTTTCTAATAGTAGTTTTAGAGTAAAGAATCCATCTGTACAAGATCTACCCTTTCTGAATCCTTTCTGCTCTTCTCCAATTATATTTTCATAAATTTTCCTCAATTTATTCTTAACTATATTAGCATAAATTTTATATCCAGAGTTCAACAAGCTAATTCCACAATAGTTATCTTTGATTTGGCGACTTCCTTTTTTTGAAGATTGGTATTACAATGGATTTGTTCCAGCTTTGTGGTGGTTCTTGTCCTTCCCATATCATATTAAGGAGAATAAGAAATCTGTCTATAAAAAATTTTTAGTTGAAATTTTAAATAATTCTTGATTAATGTGGTCTTCTCCGGGAGCTTTGTTACTTTTTAATGATTTAACAACATCAGTTAATTCATCTATAGAAATTTGTTCCAAAGCAGTGGTTATTAGAAATTGGTATTTGTAATAAATCATCCTTTTGTGTCCATAAATGATGAAAGTAGTTAAGCCAAGATTCTTTAGGCATACAATTTAAATGTGCATTTTCTCTTGAATCATTATTTAAATTTTTTAAAACTTTATATATTTTTGGTTGAGGCCTAGTGATATCATGATATCATGTTCCCAGCTTTGTCTATGTTTTTTGCGAACTTCAATTTTAGCTACGGCTCTCTTCCTATGATACTCTACTTTATATTCATCTTTTTTTGTAGACAGAAATCTTTTGTATGCTTCACGTTTATCACCAATTACTTTTTTGATGTTTTCATCCCATATCAGTAGTCCTTTTTTTCGATTCCATTTAGTTTTGATACCCAGGCTTCCATTTGCTGCTTGTGTCAAAATACTTTGTAGAGCAAGCCATTCTTCTTCAATATTTTCGCCAACCGGTGTTTCTTGAACTAGACGATCTAATCTGCATTTGTATAGCCAGGTAATAGTGGGATCTCGGAAAAGACTTACTTTATAAGTATAGTCCACTTTTTCAAATTTTACATTATTAATTTTATTTTTTTTTTCCATCTCGGTGGCATACGAATTGGACAAACAAGTAAGTAACGGTCTGATTCGATTTAGGTCCTCTGTAAACTCTTGTATCAAGAACTTTAGATGCTAATTTTGTATTACATATAGCATAGTCAATTATTGATTTAAGACCCTGGCTTCCCATGTATATTTGTGACTATCCTTGTGGTTAAATACTGAGTTCATTATTGTGAATTGATTAAACATGACAAAATCAATTAACCATAAGCCATTTCTATTACAGGTTTGCTCTCCATATGGTCCTATATGTGTATCAAATTTAGTATTACCAATTCTCGCATTTAAATCGCCCAAAATTATAATCATATCATTATTATTAATTGTGCAGATAACTTCCAGGAAGTCATGATAAAATAACCCTCAGGGGTCCTCATCTAGGGGATATGTGGATGGCGACCGCAAGGTGCCCAAGCTGAGCAAAACATTTCTTCCACTTACTTGTGTTTTGCACTCTTTTAACTTTACCATCTACCCTCTCTTGGTTAACTCTTGTTTTTTTCGACCCCGACGCTATTAGGGCATCCGAGGGCTAGGGAGTCTTTCCTTTCTTCCATTTCTTCTTTCCTTTATTTTCTTTTCTTCTCCAGAAAAGCCTGACCAGAGGCTATAAGATGGCAGCCCCATCACTGGTCTTGCCTTCTTTTGGCCAGCAACCAATCGAAGGGACTATTATTATGCTTTCAAGTCTTATACGAGAATTTCCCGGAAGGATCAAACTAAAATAATCTATGATATAATTAAAATAATCTATAATAATTCATGTATACGTAACATTGTTCCCTCTCAAACACAAGAAAGGGTCTTTTAAGGCGCTTTTTTTGGCTGGTATGTGAACCAGCTGAAGTTGTAGTTCTTACAATACGCACAATGCTTTATAGGTATTTTTTTTTGTTTTTGTTACATTTGATACTACAGATTAGCTCTATCCCCTTTTCCTAAGGATGATTTAACCCTTTCCAAAATACTATTAATAAACGGGAAATTCAAGAAGAACAATTTTAACATAGTCATAGAAATTATTGTGTTCATTATTTAATTTTAGGAAGTTATATTTTGAGGTTATTTTAATTATATTATTTTTGGCCTGGACATCTTACCTCAATATTAATGTTGATTTGTTCTTGGACATGTTTCAAAACAATTCTGTTTTATCTTCAGCTTTCCCAGACTGGTTTTATTTATGTTGCATTATGTTGCACCACCTGGATGTCGATGTCAGCTCCATCCTGTGGTTGGCCAAAGAACCTCCATCGGAATATCAAAATTCATAACTCTGTTTCTGTTCTTCTGAATATAAATTTTTCCAAAATAGTCAGCTCTTTTGTATTTTCTAACTGTTTTAATAATTTAGTGTCTGAATTTATATTATGTTTTTCAGACCAAACATGAGCAGCAACTGCAGATTTTTCAATTTCTCCATTTTTAATATTTCTTATGTGTTCTTTGGTTCTAATTTTTAGATTTCTTTTTGTTTTCCCTATATATATCTTTTCACAACCCATGCATTCAATTTGATATATTCCTGACTTTTTATTTTTATCAGTTTTTTCATTTTTGTTGGTTTTTATAGTTTATTTAAACTGTAGTTATTTTTTGGTGCTAATTTAATATTAAACTTCTCAAATATATTTTGAAATTTATTATGTACCCAGGGGTGATATGTGAATTTCCTATATTTTTTCATAGGTGGTTCTTCTTTTTCAAGATTACTTCTGTTTATCATTTTTTGTTTTTTATACTTTTCTATCCTTTTATGTACCATTTTTTCATCAAACCCATTTTCTCTTGCTACTCTGATTATGTGTTTTTCTTCGTTAAACGAAGAAGATTTCAAACATGAGAAAAAACACATACTCAAAGAAGAGAAAATGGGTTTGATGAAAAAATGGTACATAAAAGGATAGAAAAGTATAAAAAACAAAAAAATGATAAACAGAAGTAATCTTGAAAAAGAAGAACCACCTATGAAAAAATATAGGAAATTCACATATCACCCCTGGGTACATAATAAATTTCAAAATATATTTGAGAAGTTTAATATTAAATTAGCACCAAAAAATAACTACAGTTTAAATAAACTAATAAAAACCAACAAAAATGAAAAAACTGATAAAAATAAAAAGTCAGGAATATATCAAATTGAATGTATGGGTTGTGAAAAGATATATATAGGGAAAACAAAAGAAACCTAAAAATTAGAACCAAGAACACATAAAAATATTAAAAATGGAGAAATTGAAAAATCTGCAGTTGCTGCTCATGTTTGGTCTGAAAAACATAATATAAATTCAGACACTAAATTATTAAAACAGTTAGAAAATACAAAAGAGCTGACTATTTGGGAAAAAATTTATATTCAGAAGAACAGAAACAGAGTTATTAATTTTGATATTCCGATGGAGGGTGACCTTGTTTGGAGGTTCTTTGGCCAACCACAGGATGGAGCTGACATCGACATCCAGGTGGTTGCAACATAATGCAACATAAATAAAACCAGTCTGGGAAAGCTGAAGATAAAACAGAATTGTTTTGAAACATGTCCAAGAACAAATCAACATTAATAATGAGGTAAGATGTCCAGACCAAAAATAATATAATTATGTGTTCAAGTTAATCCATTATCTCTTCACAATTAACCGCAGTTCCCTTTCTCTATATGGAACACAGACGTTTTATACTTCCATATTTTATATCAATACCACATTTATCAGGTTTTCAAAATATCATAGATATCTGGAAAGTGGATTGGCATGTCACTCCGAACCTGAAACAAGAAAACATACATAAAACACAAATGATCTATTCGTATTCTTGTTCCCACTTATGCATAAGTTCTATTGTCTTCTTGCTGTTTTCCCCTCACACATTTTACTTTTTCTACACAGCAATTCTGAAAAAAAATAATAAAATCTGTAATTAGAGCATATCACTTTTCTTCATATCACTAAGCTTTCACACTAGGCCTGCCCACAGAGAAAACCTGAAGCACTACGTTCTTGTTTATCGCCTCGCCATGTCAGCAGCTCATGTTGATCTCTTAGAGCCATCCCTGATGGAATCCAATGTCTGGATCCACGTTCCGCGATGATATCTTCAATCGGGAGAAAGCCATGTCGGTACTTGGGTCTTTTCTTTGAAGTTCTCGAGACCAGCTACTTCCTTTAGGAACCATGGATATCATAAGTATAGGTTTAATAGGATATCAGTGTTTTATTATTTTGGTGGTATCTCCACATTACCCTACTGTAGAATACAGGTTAGGGATTTTTATACGATCCAAGGACCATCAGATGTTCGGTTTGATACGGTTAAGGTATTTGCTTGTTCTCTCATGTCGCACCGTATTGATGGGCGGACATTTTCCATATTGAATGACTGTGTCTCTGCTGTGGTGAAGTTGTACCGCATAAGTCCTGTCATCCTCCATTGTTCCGGCATCAATTGATCTGACCAAGTTTCCTCTCCAGCTGAGGTGGTGTGGATGTCCTAGGTGACTAAACGTTCCTCGTTGTTCCTAGTTAGCCCAGTCGTGTTTGTAGAATTTGAGCACAATTCTATCCAGGCATGTGCGCAGTAATTCTTGTGCCAATGATGTTTACTGGTCTTAAAAGTTCGTCCTTTTTGTTTCTTTTAATTCTTTTCTCTGGTTATATATATATATATATATGTGTGTGTGTGTGTGTGTGTGTGTGTGTGTGTGTGTGTGTGTGTGTGTGTGTGTGTGTGTGTGTGTGTGTGTGTGTGTGTGTGTGTGTGTGTACTTTATGTAAACACTACGAGTCTACAATACCTTTTTCTTAATAAATGCCATACGGACTTTTAGAAATGAATCAATAGTACCTCCTGAGGTCAAAAAGAAATCCTTGTTTCTTAACTAAGAATTGTACCCTTTTTAAACAAAAAGGCCTGACGTTTTGAGCAACCATGTACATCTTTACTTTTTTAATAATTTGTTTAGATTCAGGTTCGCCTACGTTCACTCCTGGTTATTCATAACTCAATGGTACCAAACACCAAGGGAGAACATTATATTTTGAATTAAACTAAAACCACACAACTACTTTGCTACACAAAATCTATCCTTGCTTTATCTTTTGGTGTTGGCTAGATTTTAAACTGGAAATGGGAAAGAGTGATTTTATGTCTATCAATTCTGTATATTCATCATCAAGAATTATTAGTTTCTAATATCATCTTTTTACTCTTCCCTAAAACTTTCATTTGGCAGAAATTCAGGTTTTTATGTTCACATTATAACCCTGCTTAGATCGGTTGATCTTTCCCTATTATTAAAAGTACACAATTTGTCTAACTCTAAGGGTTTGTCTAGTCCCTTTCTTTATATAGAGTCCTAGGTTCGACCGGGTGCGCTCACCTTCACATCAGTCGAAAGAACTGTATATATTTCATGTGTTATCATATAAATGCAACTAAGTCAGCACCAAATTAGACCTCATAATTACCCATTTATAACTCGCATCCTGAATTTCTGTCATCGTTTCCCTAAGGTCCTGAGTATGAGAGCATTCTTTTCCTTTCCCAACTTCTGAAATAAAAGACATTCTCTATTCATTAACTCTCTCTTTTCCTAGTCTTAACTGTACTTGAATGAAGACTTAATTTCAAGGCAATTGTCTCTGGACAGGGATTCAGGTTTTCATTTTTCATTGGTCAAATTTTCCAGATCAGCAGATCTCTGTTACTATTTCAATCCGCAACGTTTTAACTTATTAATCAGTACGACTCAACTTTAGAAATGCACAGTGATGTTATGTAACCTGAGTCCTTGTCCTCATTCTCCCTTTTGCTTCCCTAATGTCACACCTTGACATCACCTAACTGTTAGTTTAAATGGCAATTTCTCATAGCTGATTTGTTGAACTTTTATAAAATTATATTTCGTTTTGTATGCATTATTCGCTGATTGCTTCTTTATCCACATATGTGTTTCATCTTCCATTTTTTCTACTCCTTACTCCTGGGGTTTCATTCATTACCTATCACATACATCTTATTATTTTTAATGGGGGTCGTTTTTTTCCTCCTTTCACTTTGAACTTTTATCCACATCCAATTCCAGGGTTCTTCCTTTATTTTTTCTTCCACTCGGAACTCCTTCTTTCCTGCTCCGTAATCTAGGGTTTTAAATTCTATAGACTGCTTATGGTTGCTTCATTTATCTACACCACTTTAGGTGTTTAACCTCTCGTTTTATGACATCTTCCTACCCCTCTTGGCCCTACTTGTCAATCGCACAATCGTGAGTATGGGTGTTTCCCCAATTATTGTTTCTGATCTCTCTAGTACACTAGTGTTTCTGGTGTTATTTTGCTAGCATTTGTTATCTACCCGTTTTTACAATTTTCTACCTGTGCGTACGTCTTATCGCGGTTTTTTTCGCTTTTTCCACCACCGCGGATTTTCTGGCATCATCATCTCCTAGGGAGGCCCCAGACATCGCTCGTGCGCGGCCTCGAACACGAGGGATGGAGGCGGTCTCCATCTTGGTGACTCAGATTTGTCCGGGCGCGGCCTCAAGGAGGAGGACGGTTGGTTCCATCCCCGTCGACGGTGACTCAAGCTCTGTCTGCCTCCCAGTTAGCTTTCTCCGCTAATTCACTTGGGGTGGGTTAGCCAATTCTCGAGCACGATCTTCAAGCCTCCGGGCTTGGTGACTCGGGTTTCTCCGGGCGCGGCCTCAAGGCGAGGGCAGTTATTACCATACTTGTCTACAGTAAACTCGAGTCCTTCCTAACACAACCCCTCCAATCCTGCTGCTTCAGAATTTTCGTCTTCAATATCCATCTGAGCCTGTTGGACTCATCAGACGACGGCCTCATCAACTGAGCGGATTTGATCCAATATTCTTTGATGGTGATCCTACTATTGCCCTCGTCACTCCCTAACCCCGGGTATCAATATCGTTTAGTTCCTCAAGAATCCGTGTTCTTGTTTAATATTCGTTCTCTGATGCCTCTCAAATTTCCTCTACCGTATCTCCTTTAGAAAGCCTGTTGGTGCCTCACCGAACAACTACTGCGTCGAGAAGTGGATTCGATCCTATTATCCTAGACGGGGTTCATTTTTTGCTCACCTAACTTCCTAATCCCGGGTATCACTGCTGTTTCTGTGGGTCTCACAACCCGTTATTTCTTTGTGTTTTCGTTAATTCCCTGTTCTCTGATGCTTATCTCTCTCTAACTGTGAGGTTGTTCTGTATGGTCCTTAACGTCAGTGCCAAGCCGGTGAGGATTTATGGCCAGTGCCCCTGGATCATGGAGGAGGTCTGTCTCCAGATCCTATCATTACGCGGGTGTCCCACCTTCCAACTTGCACACTCCCTAACTTCTCATTATTCCTCCCTTGCTTCCTTACTAGCACGTTGGCGAAGTGTTTAGGCAATCTGCCAAATTAACGAGGGCGGAATCCCTCCCCTCCTTCTCAACTTCTATCTACTTGTGTGATTGTCTCCTGTTTGTTTCTGTGTGAATGTTTGCCTAAATTTCCCTTAGCCAAGATTGACCTAGGTTGCAGTCTATTTGCTTATTATTTTTATCTTTTTATGGTTCCGAGTGATGTATAGGCCCAAGTCTGGCGAGCCTTTAGCGATCTAGTGGTCATTTATTATCTAAATATATTCCAACTCCCATGTGTGTGTGTGTGTGTGTGTGTGTGTGTGTGTGTGTGTGTAGTCTCAACTGGTCACTAACCCTACTGATATGCTATGAAGGTGCACAGAGAGATAGATCCCAGTCTTAGATTCTCTCTCTGTTTCTTCCTGTGTGCATCTCAGTCAAATGTTACGATCAGTCGAGTATATTAATTGTTGTGTAATTTTCATTAGAAATATATTGAGTGTAGCCCTTGGGTTCCGAAATTTTTAGTAAAAATACGCTCCACTAGATCGATTAAGACACCCAACTATTTGTTAAGTATCCTAACCTCCGTCTTCTAAATTGCTAAGGAAATAAGTTAATTTGTTTCCGATCATGCCTGGTACTTGGTAATTCTGGACAAATCTCTCAACGCCTGTCCTACTCTTCATCGCGTTTCGAAAATTTATAATTTTCTCCCTATTTCCCATGCCCCTCTTCCGTTCGCTTTTACAAATACAATTTTAACCAAGTTGGATAATGCACATCCTTCCTTCTTCAACTTTAACTGTACTCAGGCCTCAAATTTCTCGCGGTGTTAAAATAATTCCTATCATCCGTGTTGGTATAACTGCTGTTTACTTGAACTCATTATTCATTATTCGCTTAGGCGTAACTTAAACTTACAGCGTTCTTTTATAGGACTGTTTTTATGTTACTTTCTGGTATAGCTACTAATGTATCCATGAATCCATACGTACTTACTTGAGTCCTATTTCCTAAAATGGAAATTGTGGTTTTCCGTTATTATTAATTTTTATCATAAGCATAATTCTTATTATTGGTACTTCGCTCTTATTTTATTATTATCATTATATTTATTATTGTTTATTAATTTACTGTGATTTATTAATATTATTATTATTATTATTTATTATTATCATTAATGGTAGTTTGATATTATTATTATTATTATTATTATTATTATTATATTATTATTATTATTATTATTATTATTATTATTATTATTGTTAATATTTATTACCATTACTGGTGATTTGTTATCGTTATTATTATTATTATTAAGTTTTAGTCCTATTTTCATTATTAATATTAATAGTTTTATCTTTCTTGTTACATTAATTAATCTCATCTGGATATCATATAACTAGTCTCTACTATCCTTTCCGTACCCAACTTGAGGGGTATTTGTCGATTTTTTTGTTTGTCACTCCTTACGCGTTTTAGTTTTCTTATATTATTATTATTATTATTATTATTATTATTATTATTATTATTATTATTATTATACAAATACTATTATCAGGATTATTGGCTAGTCCTATCTGATATCTCAGTATTATTATCATTTAGTCCTTTTTCCATTCAATATTATCCGCCATCGTTCATCAGATTGTTTCTCATATTATTAATTATTACTTTAAGTATCGATGTAATATTTTATGTTTATTATTATGTTATTGGCAATTAGTGTTATTCATTATTAGTATTATTATTAATATTTTTGTTAGGTTGTTATGTTTTATTCTATTGCTCGGGTTGCCCCTTTGTCAATCACTGAGTCATGGTTATCCTCTTTTGTTTCACGGATTGATATTACAATTTTCGAATTTTAGTTCCGTAGTGACCTTTCAGGCCAGAGGTGCTCGCCTACCGTCTAAACATACCAGGATGCATTTGCCACTTTAAATTCGTATTGTGAATTCCAATAGTACCTCATGACCTGTCTTTGTAATTTGAGGCTCCATTATACATTCCAAGCTGTAGCACTTTTATTAATTATTTAATTATTAATATTATTTAATTTAGTATTTGTATTGTTAAGATTATTCGTACTTTGTTCTTAACTATTATTATCATTATGGCCCTCATAATCTTTGGGTTTAATTTAATGTAGTAATTAATGTTATCAACACCTCTCCTCAGTTAGCTTCAAATAACGTTTCTCTGTCACAAGTTTGTGTTGGATTTAAACAAAATTTCCATTACTTCACAGTCTACTACATGATTCCACTAACCCATCGGACAGGTTTTTTTAAATATTTAGTTTAATACCACAGACTATTAGGCCATAAGTAAGGTTATTATTTATTATTTTTATGTTACCATTATATATTGGTTACTTATTATTATGTGGGTCCATTTGTTGAGTTCTAACTTCCTACATGTTAATACTAATAAAATTCACTGTTAAAACCGTTGAGGTGGAGAGTCATAAAATAAAATAACTTTTAAAATTTTAAAATATGTAATCTTTACGCCTGTAGGCCTTTCAGGACATCCGTCCCATCTTCAGCAGTTCATTCTTCGCTACAGCATCCAGTATGATGTTTGATGCTGCTGGTCCTAATGTGGCTTTGTCGTGACTAAAGCTTCTTCCTGACGATATCGTATAGTGGGTTGTTTAGTCAGGGAGTGCTTTCATTTATTAAAAGCTTGTTGTCTATTTCCTTGATAATTTCCAGGTCTTCCAATATGTTGATTCTAGTTGGATTTCCGTCGTTGTGTACTATTGTAAGGGTGTCTTCTATTGAGTTCATTCTATGGCCGGCGTTTATTATGTGCTTAGCGTAATTAGACTTTCCATATGCGTATACGAAATCGTTACGTGGTTCATTAAATCTTATGTTGAAGCTTCTTTTTCGTTCTACCAATATAGAACTTGTCACAGTCTTTGCATGTTAATTTATATACACACCCTTGCCATTAAATTTATTAGGTTCTTCTATTTTGTTAGTTATTACCTTATTTAGTTTATTATTAGTTTTGTAGGCTATGTTTAAATTATTATTTATTTTTCTCAATGTTTTTGCCAATTTTATGGTTTCGTGGCCTGTGTAAGTTAGTGTAATCCATGTATTATTAATATCCGTTTCTCTTTCCAGTTTTGTTATTTTACTTGCTTTTGTTTTCTTACAAGTTTCTCTATAATTTTGTTGTATCCATTGTTTCTAGCCATTTTTTTTATGTACCGCAATTCCTTATTGTAATTAATTTTGTTTAATGGCAGTTTTAGCATTCTATTAATTAGGCTCTTGAATACGTTGATTTTTTGTTGGAACGGGTGTCTTGATTTCTTGTCAATTGCAAGCATATTAGCTGTTGGTTTTCTGTATATATCCATTTCAATTTTTTTTTGTTTGTAACTATATTAAGATCAAAAAAATGATTTTGTTGTTTTGTTAAATTTCTTCTGTGAATTCCAATGTTTTGTGCATATTGTTTAATTCTGATAGAATTGCTTCTTCTTTTTTGTCTGTACTTTCATAAATGATTATAATGTCATCCACGTATCTAGTGATTAATTTTATGTTGTATTTTTGTGTTAATCTTTCGTAGTGTATATTTTCTAAATGTTGCATGAATATTTCAGATAATATCCCTGAGGTTGGAGATCCCATAGGTATTCCATCTTCTTGTATATATCTCTCATCATTAAATTCAAAGTAATTCTGTGTCATTAAGGTTTTTTAGATATTATGTAATTTATTTATGTAGTTTGGATTCAAATTGTTTGTTTCTAATTTTTGTTTAATTATATTTACTGTTTCTTCTATTGGAATATAGATTTTTTATATCAAAAGTTGCCATTTTCGTGTTATTATTCACCTCGATGTCTATGAGTTTGTCTGCTATTTCGTAAGAATTCTTTATTTTGTATTTATCCTCTAAGTTAATATCTTTCTTCAATTTGTGTGCAATTAATTTAGAGAGTTTATAATTGGAGCGTTTGATGCAATTGACTATTGGCCGTATTGGAATATTTTCTTTATGTATTTTGGGTAGAGCTTTCATTAATGGAATTGTTGGATTATTGTTTATATACATATTATTATTATTTGGTAGATTCATTCTTGTTAATTATCATAGGGCATGTTTTTGTTATTTATTTTAAAGTTTTGTTGAATTTAGCTGTAGGATCTTTACCTATTTTCTTAAATTTATTTTCATCTATAAATGGGTTTTTTTTAGAATATAGTCATCTTTTTGATGAGTACTGTTGTGTTTCCTTTATCTACTTTTGTATGTATAACATCGTTGTTTTTAAGTTTAGATTTTAGTGTATATAACTGTTTTACTTTCTTCTTTCTTCTTTATCTATTGTGAGTGAGATTTCTTGTATAGGTTTTTGATGAGTACTGTTGTGTTTCCTTTATCTACTTTTGTATGTATAACATCGTTGTTTTTAAGTTTAGATTTTAGTGTGTATATAACTGTTTTACTTTCTTCTTTCTTCTTTATCTATTGTGAGTGAGATTTCTTGTATAGTTTTGGCAATTATGTATCTGGCATATTCTTTATTATTTGATTGTAATTTATCAATTGCTACTTCGCTCTCAATTATCATGTTCTCTTTTATTTTATTTATATTAAATTTGGGAAATTGAATTTATAACCATTTTCTAATATTTTAATTTCGTCATTATTTGGTGTAAGTTCTGTTAGATTTATTAGTCTTTTATCCTCTATGGATTTACTAGGATTTTGTGTTGTTTTTTGTTGTGTTTGGTTGATTTTAGATTTTCAAGTTTTTTGTTGATTGTTTGGTACTTATTTATTAAAATATTATTAATTACTGTGACTAGTTCTATATAGGTAGAACGAAAATAAGCTTCAACATAAGATTTAAATAACATCGTAACGATTTCGTATACGCATATGGAAAGTCTAATTACGCTAAGCACATAATAAACGCCGGCCATAGAATGAACTCAATAGAAGACACCCTTACAATAGTACACAACGACGGAAATCCAACTAGAATCAACATATTGGAAGACCTGGATATTATCAAGGAAATAGACAACAAGCTTTTAATGAATGAAAGCACCCCCAGACTAAACAACCCACTATACGATATCGTCAGGAAGAAGCTTTAGTCACGACAAAGCCACATTAGGACCAGCAGCATCAAACATCATACTGGATGCTGTAGCGAAGAATGAACTGCTGAAGATGGGACGGATGTCCTGAAAGGCCTACAGGCATAAATATTACATATTTTAAAAGTTGAGGACGACGGATTTTATCTATGAAGGTATTTTAACTTATTTTATTTTATGATCCTACATGTAATTCATTCCCAAGATGTTTCATTCATCTGAGTTATAGAATGGAAGTTATTAATTTATGATGAAAGAGCGTATTCTTATTAAGTTAAACACTACGTTTACTTCACTTCTTATATACGGAAACTGCACTTAACCTGATACGAAATATTTTCAAAGTCATATGTCACACAATGCGTTTGCGACAGAGTCATTAGCACCACATATCAATTACCATCCTCGCTCTCTACAATATCGTACTACAGAATAAAAAAAACTTCTGCTAAGATGCCCGCACCTCGCTATTAAATTTGAATGACCAATAATATAAAAATAGGTTGTGACAGTTCACAAATCTTACAAAAATGCTGCCACCATTATCTTCTTTTTTTACACGCTTTATATTAGCTTGACCTGTATTTATCTAACTATGTGAAGGAATTTTTGAACGCGATTTTCACCCTCTTAAAATCATTGGATCGACTTGAAACTTTTTATACTTGTAAAGGACTCGTGACAATACAATAATTTTATTTTTTCTAAAATTCTGGCCAGAATCGTCAGGAAATCAAAGAAAGTGTCTTTGTATCTATGTAACGGAATCTTTGAACACGGTTTTCACACCATTTAGGAACATTGGATCGACTTGAAACTTTGTATACTTGTAAAGGACCCGCGACAATACAATAATTTCATATTTTGTTTCTAAAATCCTGGCCAGAATCATCAGAAAATATATAAAAAAACTGGTATAATAGGTTGCGAACTCCGTCGACTTTTTAGACAATCGTTGTAAGAGCTCGGTAGAGCGGTGAACTGTAGTGGTATATAATTTCAGTAATCCATAGGTCGCTGGTTCAAGTCCGGCTGGGAAGATTTTTTTTTAGAAGAGTATTACTTTTAGCACATACTACAATAGTATCAAATTTAAATTTATTCATATTTTTATCTCATTCTGTAAAATATTAAGACTAAAAAATAAGAAATAAATAATAGTTTTAAAAAACTAAAACAACACGCTTTATTAGAAAACCGAATTAAAAAATGAGAAATAAATAATAGTTTTAAAAAACTAAAACAACACGCTTTATTAGAAAACCGAACTCAATAATGAAAAATAATTTAATTTCCTTGGGATAAAATTAAAGTGGTCAACAAAAAAAATCATCTCAAACACATATAGAATAAAACTAGAGTTATCAACAATAAATAATAGTTTTAAAAAACTAAAACAAAATGCTTTATTAGAAAATCGAACTAAAAAAATGAAAAAATAATTTTAATTTCCAACACGCTGGGGATAAATAATTTTTACATCAAAGCATGGGGTGCTCTTTATCAATTAATATATTTGATAATAAACAGATATTGGTAAAAGTCTCTAAGAAGAAAATCTAAAAATCATAAAAAGCATCCCACGCTTTTGATGGTAAAATTATTTATCCCAAGCGTGTTGGAAATTAAAATTATTTTAAATTTTTTTTAGTTCGGTTTTCTAATAAAGCGTGATGTTTTAGTTTTTTAAAACTATTATTTATTTTTTATTTTTTAGTTTTAATATTTTACAGAATAAGAAAAAAAATGTAAATATCTTTAAATTCGATACTATTGTAGTATGAGCTAAAAGTAATACTTTTCTAAATAAATAATAGTTTTAAAAAACTAAAAGAATACGCTTTATTAGAAAACTAAAAAAATGAAAAATAATTTTAATATCCAATATGTTTGGGATAAAATTAAAGTGGTCAACAAAAAATCATCTCCAACACATATAGAATAAAACTAGAGTTATCAACAAAAAGAAAATAATTTTACCATCAAAAGCGTCGGGTGCTCTATATCAATTAATATATTTGATAATAAACAGATATTGGTAAAAGTAAGCTCTCTAAGAATAAAATGTAAAAATCATAAAAATCACCCCACGCTTTTGATGGTAAAATTATTTTCTTTCTGTTGATAACTCTAGTTTTATTCTATATGTGTTCGAGATGATTTTTGTTGACCACTTTAATTTTATCCCAAACATATTAGATATTAAAAAATTATTTTTCATTTTTAGTTTTCTAATAAAGCGTGTTCTTTTAGTTTTTTAAAACTATTATTTATTTTTCATTTTTTAGTTTTAATATTTTACAGAATAAAATAAAAATGTAAATATCTTTAAATTCCATACTATTGTAGTAGGAGCTAAACGTAATACTCTTTCTATGAAAAAAACCCTCCCAGCCGGATTTGAACCAGCGACGTATGGATTACTGAAATTATATACCACTAAGAACTTCACTGCTCTACCAACTGAGCTCTTACAACGATTGACTAAAAAGTCGACAAGTCCGCCAACCTGGTTGAGTGGTAGACAAGGCTTTAAAGCCTTAACTCTGCCAGGGTAAAATAAAGCTTATTATTATTATTATATTATATTATTATTATTATTATTATTATTATTATTATTATTATTATTATTATTATTATAACCAGTTTTTCATTTTTTTTATTTTTCGGATGATTCTGGCCAGGATTTTTAGAGAACAAAATATGAAATTATTGTAATGGTCACGGGTCCTCTACAAGTATACAAAGTTTTCAAGTCGATCCAATGTTTCTAAGTGGGTGAAAATCGCGTTGAAAGATTCCGTTACATTGAATACAAAAACACTTTTTTTTATTTTCTGATGATAATGGCCAGGATTTTTAGAAAATAAATATGAAATTGTTGCATTGTCACGGGTCCCTCTACAAGTATAACAAAGTTTCAAGTCGAACCAATGTTTCTAAGTGGGGTAAAATCGCGTTGAAAGATTCCGTTACATTGATACAAAAACACTTTTTTTGATTTTCTGATGATATGGCCAGGATTTTAGAAAATAAATATGAAATTATTGTATTGTCACGGGTCCTCTACAAGTATACAAAGTTTCAAGTCGATTCCAATGATTTTAAATGGGTGAAAAATCGCTGTTGGAAAGATTCCGTTACATAGATAGATAGATAATAGATAGATAGATAGATAGAATAGATAGATAGATAGATAGATAGATAGATAGATAGATAGATAGATAGATAGATGATAAGATAGATAGATAGATAGATAGATAGATAGATAGATAGATAGATTAGATAGGATAGATAGATTAGACAGACAGACAGATAGATAGATAGATAGGAACAGATTAGATAGATAGATAGGTAATGTAGGTTAGATAGATAGATAGATAGATAGATAGATAGATAAGATAGATAGATAGATAGATAGATAGATAGATAGATAGATAGATAAGATAGATAGATAGATTAGATAGATAATAGGGATATGCTAGATAGATAATAGATTAGATGATAGAAGATAGAGATAGATAGATAGATGATAGATAGATAAAGATAGATAGCTAGAAGATAGATAGGATAGATAGATGGCTAATAGTTAGAAGATAGATAGCTAGATAGATAGTGATCGCTCGATAGATAATATAGAGTTATAGGAGAGAAGATAGATGGATATATAGAAGCTGATTAGATAGATAGATATGATAGATAGATAGATAGATAGATAGTTAGATAGATAGATATAGGATAGATAGATAGATAGAAGATAGATAGAAGATGATAGATAGATAGATAGATAGATGGTAGCTAGAAGATGATAGATAGATAGAGTAGAAGATAGATAGATAGATAGATAGATAGATAGATAGATAGAGAGAAGATAGATAGCTAGATGATAGAAGATAGCTAGATAGATAGATAGATAGATAGATAGATAGAAGAGTAGGATAGCTAGATAGATAGATAGATAGAAGATAGATAGATAGATAGATAGACAGATAGACAGATAGGAGAGTCAGATAGATAGATAGGATAGATGAAGATAGATAGATGATAGATAGATAGATAGATAGATAGTAGATAGATGATAGATAGATAGATAGATAGATAGCTAGATAGATAGATAGATTAGATAGAATTAGATAGATAGTAGTAGATAGCTAGATAGATAGTAGATAGATAGATAGATAGCTAACAGATCGACAGATAGCCAGAAGAGAGATGGATGGATGGATGGAAGGTACGATGGATGGAATTGATGGAAGGGATGGATTTGGATTGATGGATGGATGGAGGACGGATGGATGGAGGATGGTATGGATGGCATGGATGGATGGATGGTAATGGGTGGATGGTGGATAGGCATTGATGATGGATGGATGGATGGCATGGATGGTGTGTGGATGGATGGATGTGAGTGGGAGGATGGTATGGGATGGATGGATGGATGGAGGATGGATGGATGGATGGATATATGGATGGAATGTGGATGGATGGATGATGGGAGGGGAGTGGATGGATGGATGATGTGGGTGAGAGGTGGATGGGAATGGATAGGAATGGACTGGATGGATGGATGGATGGATGGATGTGCATGGATGGATGGTATGGATGGATGATGGATGGATGGATGGATGGATGGAATGGATTGGAGGATTGGTAGAGGATGGACGGAATGGATGGATGGTGATGGTTGTGGGGATTGTGGTGAGTGGATGGATGGATGGATGGATGGATGGATGGTAGGGATGGATGGATGGGTGATGGATGTGATGGATGGATGGAATGATTGGATGGATGGATGGATGGATGGATGGATGGATGGATGGATGGATGGATGGATGGATGGATGGATGGATGGATGGATGGAGGAATGGATGGATGGATGATGGAGATGGATGGATGTGGATGGATGGATGGATTGGAATGTGAATGGATGGATGGATGGATGGATGGAATGGATGGATGGATGGTGCCATGGATGGATGGACTGGATGGAGGGATGGAGGATTGGGGGGAGATGGAGGATGGATGGAGATGGTGGGGCTGGATGGGATGGATGGATGGCAGGGATGCGCGGAAGATCGATAGGATAGATGGATGGATGGATAGATGGATGGGTGGATAGATGGATGGATAGATGATGATAGATAGATAGGATAGATAGATAGATAGATAGATAGATAGATAGATAGATAGATAGATAGATAGATTAGATAGATAGATAGATAGATAGACCGATAGATACAGGTCAAGCTAATTTAAAGCGTGTGTGTAATAAAAACGCTCCCAGCCTGATTTTTAAACCAGCGAAACTATGGATTACTGAAATTATGTACACCTAGCGTTCACCCTTCGTCTACTACTGAGCTCTGTACACAACGATTGGATTAAAAAGTCGACGAGTCCGCAAACCATTATACCAGTTTTCATTTATTTGATTTTGTGCTGATTGGATCGGCCAGGATTTTAGAAATAAAATATGAAATTAGCGTCGTTGTAACGGCGGTCCTTTACAAGTTATACAAAGTTTTCAAGTCGATCCAATATTTCTAAGTGGGTGATGAATCTAAAATGTTGTCAAAGATTTCAGTGTAATAGGTACAATGCCCTTTTTTTTTTATTATCTGACGATTCTGGACGGCTGATTTTAGAAACAAATATGAAAATATTGTTATTGCCACGGTGGTCCTTTACAGCTTATACAACGTTTTCAAGTAGATCCAATGTTTCTATTGTGGGTGTGAAAATGTTGGTTAACACATCATTCCGTTACATAGAAACCAAGGACACATTTTTTTCTTATTTTCTTATGATTTTGGCCAGGGATTTTAGTACATTAAATATGAAATTATTGTATTTTCGCGGGTTGTTTACACGTTGTTCAAAAGTTTCAAGTCGATCAGTTTGTTTCTATGGGGTCGAAAATCGTGTTTGTCACAAATTTCTGTTTACATAGATACAAATACACTTTTTTTTTAATTCCTGTTAATTCTGGTCATTATTTTTAGGAAAGCAAAATATGAAATTATTGTGTTGTCACGGTTTCGTTTTAGAAGTATACAAAGAGTCAAGTCGATCAATGATTGTTAAGTGGGTGGTAAAATCGTGTTGTGAAAGATTCCGTTTACCGTAGCATGAGGTAGATAGATCGATAGATAGATAAGATACATAGATAGATAGATAGATAGATAGATAGATAAGATAGATCGATAGATAGTTAGATAGATAGATAGATTAGAATGGATAGATAGGATAGATAGATAGATAGATAGATAGATAGATAGATAGATAGATAGATAGATAGATAGATAGATAGATTTAGCTAGATAGTAGCTAGATATATAGATAGATTGGATAGATAGAGTATGATAGATAGATCGATAGATAGAAGATATATATATAGCATGTGTAGTAGATAGATAGATAGATTAGATAGATAGATATATAGATAGATAGATAGATAGCTAGATAGATGGATAGATAGATAGATAGATAGATTAGTAGATTGATGATTGATTGATAGATAGTAGATAGATTGATTGATTGATTGATTGATTGATTGATTGATGATTGATTGATTGATTGCTTGATTGATTGTTGATTGATTGATTGATAGATAGATAGATAGATACAGGTCAATCTAATATAAAGCGTGTGAAAAGAAAATGATTTTACCATTCAAAAGCGTGGGTGCTCTATATCATTTAATGAATTTGATAATAAACGGATATTGGTAAAAGTGAAGTCCCTAGAAGATAATGTAAAAATCATTAAAAAAGCACCCAGGCTTTTCATTTGCAATATTATAATATTATTTTCTTTTGTTGATAACTCTAGTTTTATTTCTTATGGGTATTGGAGATTTTTTTTTTGTGGACCCACTTTAATTTATCCCACAAAACTATTGGTATTAAAATTATTTTCTCTTTTAGTTTTCTAATTAATAGTGTTGTTCTTTTAGTTTTTTAAAACTATTATTTATTTTTGTATTTTTATTTTTTTTAATATTTTACAGAATAAGATAAAATGTAAATATCTTTAAATTCGATACTATTGTATTATGAGCTCAGAGTGATACTCTTCTTAAAAATTCTCCCCGCCGGATTTGAACCAGCGACCTACGGATTACTGAAATATGATATCAATTAGAGTTCACCGCCTCTATCAACTGAGCTCATGAAACGATGACTGAAACGTCGACAAGTCCGCAACCTATTATACCGAGTTTTCATTTTTTTTTATTGTCTAGATGATTCTGGCCAGGATTTTAGAAACAGGATACAAGATTAGTGTATTGTTTGACAGGTCCTTTACAAGTATACAAAGTTTTCAAGTCGTTCCAATGTTTCTAAGTGTGCGGAAAATCGTGTTCAAAGATTCCGTTAGATAGATACAAATACACTTCTTTTATTTTCTGACGCTTCTGGGGCGGATTTTTAGAAACAAATATATGAATCTATTGTGATGATTCACGGGTCCTTTACAAGTATACAAAGTTTTCAAGTCGATCCAATATTTCTAAGTGGGTGAAAATGGTTGTTCACATATTCCGTTACATAGCTACAAATGGCACGTTTTTTTTTTATTTCTGGTGATTCTGGCCAGATTTTAGGAGAACAAATATGGATATTATGTATTGTCATGGGTCCTTTACAAGTCTTCAAAGTTCAAGTCGATCCAGTGATCTTAAGTGGGTGAATATCGTCCGTTGTAATTCTGTCACTAGATAGATAGATAGGATAGGTAGAAGGAGATAGATAGATAGATGATAGATTGGAGATAGATAGATAGATAGATGATAGATAGATAGCTAGATAGATAGGATATATAGATAGGTCGCTCGATAGATAGTATAGATAGTTAGATAGATAGATATTAGGATAGCTTTTTGGATGGATAGATAGATAGATAATGAGGATAGTTAGAAGATAGATAGATAGATAGATAGAAGATAGATAGATAGATAGGTAGATAGATAGTAGATAGATTAGTAGATAGATGTTAGTAGATAGATAGAAGATAGTGATAGATAGATAGATAGAAGATAGATAGATAGATAGATAGATGATAGATGATAGATAGATAGATAGATAGATAGAATAGATAGATATATAGATAGATAGATAGATCGTAGATAGAAGCTAGATCGAATTATGATGCTTTAGATATATAGATAGATAGTAGATAGATAGATGTGACGATAGTAGGATTGATAGATAGATCGATAGAAGATATATAAGATAGGTAGGTCGATAGATAGATAGATAGATAGATAGATAAGCTAGATAGATAGATTAGATAGATAGATAGATAGATAGATAGAATAGATAGATAGATAGATAGATAGCTAAGATAGATAGAATACGAT
>JASPKZ010006987.1:112500-121348 GCA_030220185.1 Diploptera punctata | reverse complement strand
CATGTTGTACTATGAATCAGTCCAGTGAGCGTCAGGTCACTTTGCTGTCACAGTCGTGTTGGATCAGTGTATTTGTTATATCACTATCATACCAGGGTCTTAGTGGGCGCCCGGCCTTATAGAAGAACAAAAGGCTCACAAGATTGGATCGGATAAGGAATGAAGATATAAGAACGTAGTTAAATATATATCCATTGATGAGAAAATCAGAATATAGAGAGAAATGGTTCACACATGTGGAAAGAATGAATGTAATAAGATTACCTAGAGCAGCATTCAACTATAAGCCAAGAGGTTCAAGGAATGTAGGAAGGCCAGTGAAAAGATGGACAGAACAACTGTGAGGCGGAACAGGCAATTTGCCTAGCCCGTGAAGTGAAGAAGAAGAAGTGTTACAGTCGAAATAGTTTTCCTAACATCTAAAACAGAGCCGCCCAAACTTCTTTGTAACACGGACCAAATGGAAGAAACATGAAGGTGGCGCGGCCATACGCCCTATTGTAGCTATTGTGGATTATAATTATTATTAATATTTATTTATGTATTAGCAGTTTTCACAAGGTTTCACATCTTGCTGCCCCCAATTTATCTGTCATTCTCCTCCACACATCTCTTGTCATTCCAATCTCAATCATCAGATCAATTTTCTCTCATGCTGCTCAAAACATCAATCAACGTTATTTTTGGCCGTCCTCTTTTGCTTCTACCAAGTGGCACCCATTCTTCTATTCTTCTTGGAATCTATCTTCTGTCATTATTTTTACACGATCATACAATTTTATTGTTTGTTGTTTGATGATGATGATGGCGATGATAATTATGATGGTGTTGATTATTATTATTATTATTATTATTATTATTATTATTATTATTATTATTATAAGCCTGTATTGATTTGCAACTGTTCTTGTTATGTCGGTATAACAAATTTCACAAGTTCTTATTATTCCATTCCATCCATCCATACTAATTCTGCCCGATGGCAGGTCTTTCACTGCAATCATAGCATTTCATGCCATGCTTTGCAGCTTTACTAGGGAATTAAAGGTGTGGTGGCTTCCCGTTGTTTTCCACACATTACTGAACCAATATTCTAAGCCTTCTCTTAGCATATTTTAATTTATTAAAATACTGCAAGTCTACAGGAGCTGGACAGAAAGTGACGGAGGGCCGTATCCGGCCCGCTGGCTGTAGTTTGGACGGCCCTGATCCATAATGTTGAAACGAAAAGTTGGTTTTGTTATTAAATTGGGCTGTACCGAATGTACCAGTGCAAACGTTTTGATTGGAACTCAAATATGCTAAATATATCAGATAAATAAGATTTATAAAGTGATTGCAGTATTTTTGTGTATCGTCATTGCATGCTACTTATTTATGTAGTAGTGTTTCTTTGAATTAGAGCATTGTTTCCTAGCTTAAAACTCGGGATAAGTTTTTGTTTTGTTCCTTTTTTATTTCATATCTTCAATTCAGCCTACACTTGGAATTATTTTAGTTAATGTTAATAGTTTTTAATACATATCTGCTGGACAAATAGTTACTAATCTCACCTCTCGTCCTAAAGCACGCGGGTTGAAACCCGGCCGTAGTTGATGATTTTTTTGAGGGTGTAAAAGTCTTGTACGATTTCCTTCGGAGAGAAAATAAAGCCGTAAATTCCGTGTCCTGTGTTTATGACAGGCAAAATAATATTAAGCTTGAAAAAGAGTGCTCTGAAGAAATTTGTCTCCCTTTCGGACCCAGATATAAATCTGACGCCAATGCCCATAGCACCGTTAAATAAAATTACAGAATAAACTTCTATGATAAAATAACTATTCTTAAGAAAACTGTCTATTGCTTAATATTGAGATCGAAGAAAATATCTAATAATAACATTTATGTTAATCTTTGACATTAAATGGTGTAGCCTGTACGATTCTTGCTTCTTCTTCCAATGGCGCTACAGCCCATAGCGGGCCCGGGCCTTCTTGATGCGAGACCTCCAATCTCTCTCTGTTGCCAGGTCCTACAGTTCAGCATTTGATGACAATCTTCCTTCACTGAGTTCCATCCATCTCTTCTTAGGTTTTCTTACTGGCCGTTTCCCAAACATCTCCATCTTCACTTTATTAGGCGTGCATTCTTTGTCTATTCTTCGAATGTGTCCGGCCCATTGCATTTTTATTTTTAATTTCACAAGAGTTAATAAATCAAGTTCCTTAAGAAGGTCGTAGATTTCCTTATTATACCTGATTCTCCATCTTCCATTATCCTTTACTGGTCCATGTATCCTTCTCAAAATCTTTCTTTCAAAAGTGTTAATTAAATTCTCAGAGCTCTTTGTCATAGTCCAGGTTTCACTTCCATATACACTGCTCAAAACAATTAGAGGAACACTTGTAATAAATTGAATAAGTAATTGTTTTTTAAAGCTGTGATGCTGAAAGTTGGACAATATGTAAATTGAATTATTAATTTTATTATTGGATACAAATTTTAAAGATCCTTAGCCTAAATACAGAGAAATTACCTCAAATAACAAATATAGAGATTTTTTTTTATTTTGGAAGGCATTGGCCACTTCTAATTGGTAAGCTTCCTGATGTTGCTATAGTGACAAATGTTGATTGCCTTGTTTATTGAAGTCTCTGACAAAATGAGGCATTTAAATGAGTTTGAAGTGTATCATGCTCTACATCTTTTACAACGAGGTCAATCTCTGCGACAAGTGGCTAGAGAGCTTGGGGTTTCTCCTTCCGTGGTATCCAGGTTACGCAACAGGCACAGAGAGACAGGTCAGTATTGTAGAAGATGTGACCAGGGCCGTAAATTTAAAACAAGCCCCCAGGATGACAGATACGTTGTTCTTTCTGCTCTTCGACAGCGTACAAAAACTGCAAAAGACCTGCAGAATTACCTTCATATGGCTTCCGGAATCCGGGTTTCAGACCAAACCATAAGGAACAGATTAAGGAAAGAGAATATTCGTCCAAAAAGGCCCGTTAAAAAACCACGCTTAACAAAGGGCATAAGGCAGCAAGACGTACGTATGCTGAAAACCATGGTGATTGGAGCCTGAACCAGTGGGAGTCTGTGCTCTTCTCGGACGAATCCAGGTATCGTCTTACACGTTGTGATGGTCGATTGAGGGTGTGGGGACGGCCAGGAGAAAGATTTTCTGCAGAGGCTGTACAGGAAATTGATAGATTCGGAGAGAGGTTCCATAATGGTGTGGGCCGGAGTTATGTACAACAATCGTACGGACCTTGAACTTGTTCCCCAGCGACTGAATGCTGTCCGGTATATCGAGCACGTTCTGGAAGAACATGTAGTACCTGCTGCCATTGGAGTAGGCCCTGGATTTCTGTTTATGCAGGATAATGCCAGGGCACATTCTGCGGCTGTCATCAGGGATTTCCTGAGGAGGAATGAAATTGAGGTAATGGAGTGGCCAGCGGTCAGGCCAGACCTCAACCCTATTGAACACTTGTGGGATCTTCTAGACAGGAAGGTCAGGAACCGACATCAAGCTCCACAAACTCTGCAGTAACTTGGAGATGCTCTGAAGGAGGAATGGGAGAATATCCCGCAGAGGAAATCCAGAATCTTATTGGGAGCATGCCACGAAGGTGCCAAACTGTCATCGAATGTCGTTGAGGCCAGACACGATACTAACTCTATATAACGAGTGTTTAACTTTGAAAAATAAGCACAAGATTCAATTGCTTACATAGCGGAATTATTTGAAAAGTTAATTGTCAGCGTTATTCATTTGTTTTTACTGACATGAGCAATAAATAAATAAATAAATAAAAACCACAAATAATGTACTTTATTAATTTCATGTTTGTACCTTTATCCAATGAAAAAATATTTGCATATTTCATAGTGTTCCTCTAATTGTTTTGAGCAGTGTACCAATTTTGATTTTCTTTTACTACAATGGGATATGTTGACGCGTGTTAAAAATTTAAGAACTCTACCGTAATCAATAAATACAGTTCATTGGATACATTCAGCTTTAAAAAAAACTCCAAGCTGGGTGTGAATTATACATATTGTTGAATTCCGAAGGAATGAAGCTATTGAGGTTGTTCTCGTTAAAATATTTTTAAAAAATCTTCTCCGATCATATTTACCAGACACCGAAAATTACCATGTATAACTTGTGTGTGTGTGTGTGTGTGTGTTTGTGTGTGTGTGTGTGTGTGTGTACATCGAGGTCGCAATCTTTAATGTCAATATGAACTCTCAACTAAAATGACGCTGTTATCTCTAAGGTAATTTAGTCTTTTAATCAAAATACTTGGGTAAATTAACCACGAATCCGTGTATATAAAAAAAAGAGTTAAGTATATCTCCCCATCTACGGTCTAACGGATGTAATTTTTGTTTCGTCGCATCTAAACTTGTCATGTAGGAATTAAATAAGAAAGTAAAGTCGAATTATTCAACCAGCAAATTGAGATCGTTAGGTGTAGGAGTTCATTTCAAACGAAAATTTAAAAATCGCTCAAGCGATCGCAATTTTCGATGCACTACAACGAAACTCAATATAAGCCTTTACTATTAAAATAAACTGAGGTAGGTATTTTCGAAATATAAACGAAATTCGACCATTAGAAGTGGGATATACAAGTATATTATCACTAAAAACGCAATTGCCAAACATATTTTAAAAAATGTTTGTTTGGTGATCGGGTTTTTAGTGACTATATGTAATAATTATCACCAGCAAGAATATCCTGCATATTAATATATTA
Source organism: Diploptera punctata (assembly GCA_030220185.1). Taxonomy (NCBI): domain Eukaryota; kingdom Metazoa; phylum Arthropoda; class Insecta; order Blattodea; family Blaberidae; genus Diploptera; species Diploptera punctata. Next base: position 116,600 of record JASPKZ010006987.1, on the reverse strand, counting down.
GAAGTAGTGGTTAACCGGAAACGCAAAATTAAGAAATTACTCTAAATGTATATGTTATGTTGCTGGAACAAAACATATAAATTTGGAATAAGAATATCAGAAAATAGAAAATTAAACACCCTATTGTTTGCAGATGACCAAATAATAATAGCACATTCAGAAGATAATCTACAGAAAGGTCTGTATGAACTTAACAAAATTACAGAAGAATATGGATTAAAGATATCTACAGAAAAGACAAAAATTATGGCATTTCAAGGTGTAGATCCTGTCAGAAGTAAAATTGTACTGGACAATAAAATTTTGGAGCAGGTGAATAATTTTACATATCTAGGATGCAATATCTCATATGAAGAAGAAAAAGATGTAAATGCAAAAATATCTAAATTTTTAAGAATTTTAGGGTTAATAAATTCTATCTTCAAGCCACAGTTAGTCCAAAAGCATTCAAGACTGAAAGTGTATAAAACACTGGCTCTTCCAACTCTTTTGTATGGTAGCGAAGTATGGACGTTGAAACAGAATGATATACAGAGACTTAGATCTGCTGAAATGAGATATCTTCGGAGGACTGCAGGATACACACTACTAGATCACAAAAAAAATGAAGACATCTTAGAAGAATTACACATGGAATCTTTAGAAAACAAAATTTCTGATTATAAGTCAAGATGGATGCAACATGTTCATCGAATGGAAGATCACAGAATACCCAAACAAATGTTAAGATATCAACCTGCAGGAAGAAGAAGACCAGGACGTCCACTCAAAAGACTTCTGGATGGTGTTTCTCTTGAGGCCGAAACAGGTCAACAAATGGCCTAAATTCGTGAATGTACTATGATGATGATGACTCTACAACCGCCATGTTTCCTTCGTAGCAATTATACTTTAATTAACTCTTAAATGAGCAATGTGTCCTACAAGATGCATTAGTTTTATTTATTCAATATTTTTATTAAAGTAATGAAAAAATGAAGAGTTAAATAATGCTGTATTTAAATTGCTGTTAAATTTTACAACAATGTGCAAATCTAATATATAAAAATGTTTGTTTGTTCGTTCGTACGTACTTTATGCGCGGCCATACCGTTGATCCGATTGTGATGGGGTTTTTTGCAAAATGTTCAGGAGATTCCCGGGATGAACATATGCTATAAGAGACTTTTAATACTCAACCCCTTTACCCCTAACAATCACTCTTTGTAGTGAAAAACGTGAAATAAAGTCTATATTTTGACGCTTAAATGGCTTAAGCTGCCTAAACCATACCAAATACATCAAATTAATGTACACAGAATTGAATATCTCAAAAAACTCTACAAAAAGTCCGCGACAGCATATGTTTATCTTCTATGGATAACTCACAATAACCATTTTCGTCTTTAATCGATGCCAAGAAGATCGGGAGAAGCAGATTTCCGGGCAAACATAATAGCGCACGGCCGGTGGTAAAAATACGTACATTCAACATTTATTTAGGACTAGCAGCGCACACCTAGTGTTAGCTAGCAGGTAATAAATAATTTAAGGTTATGCATGATTTGTATTCACTGCGATCCTGCTTTTAAATAAGGTTTGTCCAATTTAATAAAATAAACATAATATTCCGTAAACCAGCAAAATGGTGCTATATATTGGAATGGTTGAGTTCTTTCGTGAAAGACTTTGTTGGAATTGATTGTTTGCATATTGCAATTAAAGGAGAATGAGACGAGCGTATGATTATTTTCTGTGAACAAATCATAAACTTATTTCATTTAGTTGTACTTCCATTTATTATTGTATGTAAATGTGTAAATAAATAACTTACTTATATTTAAGGTTGTGTTTAATTTTCAGGGAGTGGGACGCTGACGGTCACAGCTCTGACATCGGGTAGTTGTCGTGCGGACTGTCGGGGGCGGTGGGCTCTTGAGGGCAGTGGCCTCGAAGCGGCGGCTGTATGGCACTGGGGTCCCCCCGCCACCATTACCACCTCCACCACCGACACCACCACCTGTACCACCACCGACATCGCCCGGCAACATGGTGAAAACCTTTCAGGCCTATTTACCCAACTGCCACCGCACCTATTCGTGCATTCACTGCCGGGCTCATCTAGCAAACCACGACGAACTCATATCAAAGGTGAGTCCAACGCACAACATATGTTGTAGGAACAATAAATTGATAATTTTATTTGAAAAAAAAAACAAAATATGGGACTTGTCCGCTATGGGGTGTACAAGCATGCAGCAAGGAGTACAGCTCAATTAACTGCAAAATTAAACAGAAACCTTCAACAATTCAAAAATGTCACCATCTAGTTCAGCGGTTCCCAACCTTTTTTGACTTGCGAACCCCTTCCACACCTTCTGAGTTGGGTGAACCACTGACATTTAAATATACATACAAAAAGTTTAATAACCTTAAATTAACTTAACCCCTATCGGTTAAAACCTAAGTTACTCTAGTTACGTCTTAAAAGTTACACAACGTGTAGCCTAGTTGTAGCGAAATCAAATGCATTCCTAACGTAAATCAGGCATTCCCGGTAAATATTTATTGTGGAAATAATGCCATAAAATCCCGATGTTACACATGTGCAACAAGGGGCATTATAGTGTTAATTTTATTTTATAATAATTATTATTGTTATTATTAGAATTAAGAAAACAATAATAAATCTAACCACGAAACCCGGCATTACGGAAAAGTTTTGGCGAACCCCCTGGAGGTCGCGAACCACAGGTTGGGAAACGATGATCTAGTTAATCTATCTGTACACCGCATTACTTATTTACCTACTTACTTACTTACTAATTTACTTACTTGCTTACTTACTTACTCACTGGCACTATCAAACCCGTAGGTCCATGGCCGCGCAGACGTAAGCTCTCCATACATTCATATCCTGAGCTAATACTTTCCAATCATTCCCTGTATAATATACTTCCCTCAAATCATAGTTAATGCTATTCTCCCACCTCATTCTTGGTCTACCAACTGGGCGTTTTCCCCTCTGGCTTTCCTACAAGAAGCTTCCATGCACGTCTTTCATTCCCCATACGTGCAACATGTCCTGCCCACCGCAGTCTACAAAACTTAACTGTTCTTATTATATCTGGCGTAGTTCATTGTTATGTAGTCTTCTCCATTCACCTGTCTGTTCATCTCTCTTTGGTCCAAACATTTTCCTAAGTACTTTATTCTCAAATACTCGTAATCTCCTTTCTTCCCTTAAAGTAAGAGTCCATGTTTCGCACTCATATAATATAACTGGTAGAATAATAGTTTTATATATTTTCAGTTTAACATTTTTTGAAACGAGTTGGGACATCGTAAGTCTCTGCATTGCATAATAGGAGGCATTTCCAGAATTGAGCCTATGTTTAATTTATTTGTGCATCCCATTCCTATTTGTGATTATTGTTCCTGAATTCAGCCACTTCCTCAAAATTTCCCTCATTTGTCATTAGCTGTCCATTTACATTATATAATGTATTTCTACGTGTGACCATATATTTAGTTTTACTGATATTTACTTCCAGTCCTAATTTCTTAGTGTTACTCAATAGTGTGTGCGTGTTGGCCTTTAGTATCTCCTCGCTATCAGCCAATAGTACTACATCATCATAAGTAATGCCACGAGTGATTTACAAATTATCGATAAATTCACACTCACGAAGTGAGGAGTGAATTTATCTGGAGAATTTGGAAATCAAGAGTGGCATTTGTTAGGACTTATTTAACGAATAAAATTAAGCTGTTTACTCACAAATCATTATTTAAATATAGTTATTTTAAAATATTGATGTAATTAATGTAAACGGCGGTGTTTGAAAACAAATGAGAAACGATTGGTACGCTTCATTTGATTCTTTTGTTCGTCACTGCAACCAGATCATATTATTTATTGCCAAAAGGAACGCAATATTGTAAGAATGCACTCTAGTGGAGAAAAAATGAAACGCATTAAACTGTATATTATTTCATTTCTGATGTCATATCATGTAAATATGACAATTATATTTTTCTGGGGGGGAAAAAAATACATTTAAGAAAGTGCAAACAGTGTTTTTTTTGTGATATAATCAATTGCTACAAATGTGTTTATA